>BMAO01022018.1:0-90054 GCA_019973975.1 Trichonephila clavata
TAAACTCATGTTATACTTGTTGTCAATGGTATACACATTATACACTGGTGTGCAAAAATTAAGGACGAAGTCGAAAAATTAGCATATCAGCTGAACTAAGAGGCAGAGCGGACAGAAAGACCAATCAGGAGATTAAGTGAGGTGATGTACGGTAGCACATGCGCAGATATGCAGGTAGACGTAATG
Organism: Trichonephila clavata; assembly: GCA_019973975.1. Taxonomy (NCBI): domain Eukaryota; kingdom Metazoa; phylum Arthropoda; class Arachnida; order Araneae; family Nephilidae; genus Trichonephila; species Trichonephila clavata. The sequence continues at coordinate 187 of BMAO01022018.1, forward strand.
GGGGAGTGTCTGAGAAGTAAAGCATGTTGTCGGTGTAAGATTAGTATTTCTGGCAAAGAGATTGCACACCGTATAGCAGTTAAAATCACACCGAGTTGCTGCCTCAGCGAGAAATGGCGAATAATCAATCTGTTAGACGACATCTGGATGCTTTTACCCGAGGTCGAATCATTGGGAAGTTGGAGGAAGGTCGCAGTGTGACAAGGTGGCTGCAGAGTTCGGAATTGCTCACAGCATCGTTTCACGACTTTGGAGACAAACTACAGGAACAGCTATCCGGGGGTTCAGTAGTGGTCGTCACGAGGAACCACACGCAGATGACCGGTATATTGCCTTACAGGCCAGAAGAAACAGGCGGCAGATAGGGAGAAATCGTTAGACACAGGCGACTGGACGACCGATATCGCGTTTTACCGTGGCCAGAAGACTGCACGGTGGTGGTCTGTTTGCACGACGCCCTGTACGGTGTGTACCTCTAACGCCTGCCCATCGGAGAAGGCGTTCTCTGTGGTGCCGGGAACACCGGAATTAGAGAGACAATGAATGGGGACGAGTACTCTTTACAGATGAGAGCAGATTCAGTCTGAGTAGCGATTCTCATCGCATACTCATCTGGAGAGAGCGGGGAAGCCGCAATCATCCCTCGAACATCATTGAAAGGGACAGGTATGGAGGTGGCGGTGTTCTCGTTTGGGGAGGCATCATGCTTGGTAGTCGTACAGACCTTCACATCTTCGACGCAGGTTCAGTCAACGGGACCCGTTATTGTAACGAGATTCTTCTTCCATATGTGCGTCTTTTTAGAGGCACTATGGGTCCGCAGTTCCTTTTCATGGACGATAATGCACCATGTCATCGCACAGTAGCTGCCGAACAGCTCTTAGAGAGTGAGGATATTGAACACATGGATTGGCCGGCACGATCTCCGGATCTCAATCCCATCAAGCATGTATGGGATTTTCTAGGCAGACGCTTGGCAGCTCGTACCTTACCACCAGTAACGATTCCGGAGCTTCGATTGGCACTGCAAGACGAATGGGCAGCAATGCCTCAACAACTCATTGACACCCTCATTCTCAGCATGGGCAGACGCTGTGAAACCTGCCTAGCAGTCAGGGGAGATCATATCCCTACTAAAGACCGGATATTTCTTGCTGGACACCCATCACAGGGATGTTTCGGCCTTCAGTCGCATTGCGCTCCATGCTACTTTTTCAATAAAGCTTCTTTTTATCCCTCTGATTTCTCTTTTAGTAAGTGTTGCTTACATAACTCATGTCCTTACGTATTGGGGATCTTACGTATTAAATGTGTTGATTTGAATGCTTTTGTACAAAGTTATATTGAAAAAACCGTCTCGTCCTTAATTTTGCACACCATTGTATATATAAAACAGCACGAGAAAAATGAACTCAGGCACTTTTACTAAGCTCAGTGGCGTAATAGCTCATAGAAAGCCAAGGCATACTGTGCTCGTCTCAGTTTTCATGATCTATAGCTCTGAGTGCATGAGCAGATGTTCCGATCACAGGGTGGTCAGCTTGACGCGAAAATCTCACTGTTTAGTACCGAAGCAAGCTTGGTACTCATTTATGGGCCAATGAAGGGATGAAAATCTGAGTCGCGACCTTACCCAGCCCGAGGTTTGAAGCTCGGACCCTGTATGGAAGTGCGACACGCTACCATTTAGTTACTAGGCTTCCGGGCACTTTTTATTCCTGAAAGAAAATACACTCTGCTAACTGATGGTATTTTTTTTTAACTATATAGCATTGAAAGCTTCCGTGATTTTGAGATCAATTATAATGCATGAAATTTCAACAGATAAAATTCATGTATGATCATATTATGTAATGTGCAATGAATGAGTGTTGGTATCAGAGAAAAGATAAAAAGCATGTTAAGTATAAACGCACATCACTAAATCATAATCATTTCTGGAAATGCATTGCAAAGAAATATTATTTGGTGCTTTCGAGAAGGGGGAGAGAAAAAACAGTCTTTCATCCCTCCAGGGGGTCAATAAATGCGTATCAAGCTTGCTTGGGAACTGAACACTGGGTTTAGTGTCAGACTACCACTTGACCGAAACATCTGCAGATGCAACCCAGCTCCTAAGGTCACGTAAATTGAAATAGGCACTGTAGGCCTTAGTCCTGATGGGTTCTTGCGAATCTGAGTTCAGTTACACATAACACAATAAATGTGGAGGTGATCAGTTTTTTCCCACTAATCACTTTGATCATGGTTGTGATAAAAGCAAAAATTAATGGGGTTTTTCAAAGACTTATCTTCATACAAATCTGCAAACTGCAGCATTTCATCACTATTTCCGCAATCCATATTAAGAAGCAGAAATTGACCACTGTAATATATGAGGTCTTTGATTGAATATTTGTGAGCAATAGCGTAAAGTGCAATTGCGTTGTCGAGGTCGAGTGTAGAATCTGTCACAGAGCCTAAATACAGGAATTCGATGAAGCGACTTAAAGTGGAGGAGTCTGTGTCATCCATCTCCACGATTCCAAGTTCCTTTTCTTTCATGTCACTTAGGAACATGGCACTGAAGACAGGAGACCTGCAACAGATGAGAGATTTGTGCACGAGTAAGTCTTTATTTTCGCAGCGCAGGATCACATCGCATCCTTTGCGGTTTGATCTAAAGAATCTTTCTAAGTCCTTTTTAAGACTGTGCTGAAATGTTTTAGAAGTTTCAGAAAGGGAATCGGAAAAAAACTTTTGACTATTTCGAAATTCAGCATAGAATGACATTTCTGCTTCAACTTTCAAGCGCACCGAAGAATTCTTTTTAAAACAATTCACATAATTTTCATGTTTTACCTCCGAAGGAAAGAAATCAAAGAGACTCCAGCGAGTGGAAATTTCAACATCAGAATAGCATTCGAATTCCCTACTTTCAAGAGGAATATCTGAATTGTTCATTACAGAGAGACGGAATTTTAAATGGGTTTTGTATTTATTTGCCTTAACGTATATGCAGAATACATTATGTTTCATCTCATACTCCATAGATAATTCCGATGATCCTTTAGAGCGGTTTATGGGCGCTCTTTCGAACATGAAATAATCGAAAGGAGTCGAAAGCTTCAACGTTTCTCCGAGTTTCCTTGTACGTTTCTCAAGCAATGTGACAGCAGAACAATGCCTTGAACCAAACAAAGGGCATTTCCTCAAAATGCACATTATACTCATAGAATCGATTGGAAAATCACTATTGGAAACCATTGCGTGGTGAGACCATGCTGTTTTCCCGATGAGTAAAGTCTTTCGCAAAAGTTTTCGAACAACAGTGATTTTTGTGATTTTATTTGGCATTTTAAGTATAACTGTGCCCTCTAGCCTCAAGTTAACAGGAGCTCTACTTGTCTTGGAGATATTCAAATAGCAGGCAACATGCATATGTTTCTTAAGAAATTGCTTGCATAATGCAAAGCGGAAAGAAACATCCGGGCCGAATCCGGCAATTTCGAAAGGAGGACTTTCCAAATCTTCTGTCTGGGTGAGAAAGTAAAGGCCATAATTTTCAATCTTCCAGTAATATCTTCCGCTTTCCCCTCCATATCCATCTCGATCCTTCGTTCAAGTTCAAACACTAGGAGTAGATCTGAGACGCTCTGCACTCTCACGCAAACAATCCACAGCTCAATAATTCAATCCTATTGAAAGAGTCACTTCTGGAATTCGTTAGACTTTGTCGAGTCTTCAATCAAGTTTCAATGCACGCATAGAGCACAAAAAAGTCTGTAACCTTGCTCTAAGATTGGTAGATGGAAGGACCGTTTGCTCGATAATTCTCCTGACTGATTTTACTTGATCCTGTTAAAAATAGAAATAGTCATATACTTTCACGCTTTGATAACATTTCAAGTTAGTTCTCAAATCTTTCTTTAATTTTTTAGTGATTCCTCGGCAATAAACTTAAAAGTTGGAAGCGTACTCTTCCGGAAGCATGGAATAAGGAAAAGGAGAAGTGAAACTTCAAACAAAAATGTAATTTTCTTAATATACAGCCATGTTTTAATAAAATATATGTACAGTACTTACTCGAATCTAAGCCACACCCCCAATTCTCTATGCGTTTTTGAGGGGAAAATTTCAAAAGTTTCAGCAATATCCAACACTTGTGAAAATTTTTAAAGAAAATTTAGCTGAGAAATAATGAGAAGTTAGTAAATAATTTATTTATCAGTATTAAAACTTTCAAATATACGCATGAACCAAAAAATTCTAACTGTCAATATCATGTTTCGAAAATCATTCGTTACCCCCATATATTGCAGCTGACGTCGTAATTGGTTGTTGTTGCTTATGCCACCTGTCTGACGTAGTCAGATCGAGGCCCACGAAATTCATCATGGCAACGGGCAAGAGATACGTCTGTCATTAGCCTAAGCTTTAAGCCCATGAAGGTGACAGCACGATTTTGCTCACGATAGACGGCGTCACCATTCGGATCCACAGATGTAACGAGCACGTTTTCCGTTTGTACTCGGCGAGTATTTGGTGGCATTGGGCATCGAACCCAGGCCTTCCGGTCTGGCGTCCGATGCTCTAACCACTAGGCTACCCACGGCCCTAAATTGGTGCTGGCATCACCATTTTCCCATGCGTCATCGTCTTCCGTGCCATCCAATGCACTTGTTACGCACCATTTTTTTAAAGAATGTAAAAGAATTATTAAAGACTGTTAATTATTAATAAGCAAAAATTATATCTTTTTGTATACACCAACGACGTATATTTGTTTCATTCTTGTCAAATTTTCAGTGGTCACATCTCTGTTTCCGTTCTTTTCTGCATATAAAATTGCCTCCTTTTTCATACTTGCGTCATATTGGACTCGTCTTGATACCATTAACGATATCTATATAAATAAATAAAAGGGAAGTGTCTGTTTGTAATTTCAAATTAGAAACTTTTTACTAAATGCATTTAAATTATATACGGTATTTATATCAAAAAATCAATTTTTAAAATTTTTGTCTGTCTGTCTTGTTTGTTCCGGCTAATCTCGGGAACTTCTGGTCCGATTTAAAAAATTCTTCCACCAATGGAAAGCTACTTTATCAGAGAGTAACATAAGATATATTTTATCTCCATATTCCTACGGGAACGGGAATTATGCGGGTAAAACGTTGACGTTGCTTACTCCCCGCCAAGTTGGCGCAAAATTATGCATTTGCTCAATAATGGAAATTTTAATAAATATTTTCTCACATTTGTAACAAATAACTGAAACATAGTGTAATTTAGCATCTTTACAAAAAGCAATATTTTAAATGGTTTTTTATGGTTATTATTTACTTTACGTTTGTTAAATGTCAAACTCAAAATTTGAGAAATATCGCCAAGTCAGCTAAGAAGTTCTCTATTCTGACAATCCTAGATATTTTAATGCAAATTTTCTCCCACTTTTTAAAGAGAGCGAAACGAAATAAAGTTTTAGCGAATTGCGCGCGCGTGATATTGAAAATTCAATGGTAATATAAATTGACAATTTCATAAAAAGTTTTGATTACTTTAGTAGTTTTGATTAATTTGATTAGTTTTGAAAGTATTTACTACTTTGAATTTTTTTAACCTAATTATACAATATTCATATTTTGCACAAAGTTTTTCACTTATACTGAACCTATATATTTTACATGGAGATATTACTTTGAAGATATATACTATGGAGGCATCCATACAATGTCACTCGCCGAATAACATTAGGGAGCTTTACGCAATACTTATTTCATCTTTGGTTTTTCTAATCCTCAAACCTTTTGGAATAAGTACAAAGACTACATGGCGGGAGATATTTTGCGACTAGAAACAACCAAATATGCTTTTCAATGAACACATCTACAACGAAACGCAATAAAGGTTTTCAGAATGTTTAGGAAGAAGCTACATGTTTTTGGAATGATTAGCCCTAGACGTGTCGACGGAAATGGCTTCAATAATGAAATTACTTGTGAATTAAACTACGATTTTATAGTATTGTAACATCAAGTAACAGAATTTACCCCTCAATTAGCTCCAGAACAAAGTCACGTTTTCCAGCAAGTGTTACGCAAAATAGAATCCGGCAGTGGTGCACTCTTTTTTCTCGAAGCCCCTGGAGGAACAGGAAAAACATTTTTGCTAAACTTATTACTAATGACCATCAGAAAAACCCAGAAGATAGCAGTTGCTATGATTTCTTCTGGTACAGCCGCGATTTTACTGACCAACGGTCGTACTGTACATTCCATTTTAAAATTATCGCTAAATCTTGCATTTGAAGATTCACTCATGTGAAATTTCAGAAAAAATAGCTCTCAAGGCTGGATGCTTCCACAATGTAAGCTTTTAGGGTGGGATGAAAGTATGATGTCTCACAAGAAAGCTATAGAAGCGTTAAATCGGACGCTTCAGGATTTACGAGATAGTACAGATATTATAGGAGGAATGGTAGCTTTATTATATATTGGCTGGTGAATTCAAGCTTATGTTGAAAAGTTGAAGAATTCAGTCTGAAAATGAATATGAGAGTGTATCTTCATAATGACGTAAATTCGGAACATTATGCAGAGACGCAATTGAAAATCGGTTATGGATGTTTGACGCAAATGCTGGAGGTTATATTTTACTTTCAGAGAATTTTGTAATGTAAAAGAAAATGATGTAAATCTTATTGCTCAAATTTAACCAGGCTTGCAATAAAATTTAAATTGGGATCAGTGGTTGCGCGAAAGATCAAAATTGGCGCCTAACAATCAACATTGAAAATTTAAACGACAAGCGGGGAGAGGGGGGGGGATTGAAGAAATATTTATCAATGAATACAATCATGAATAAAGAACAAAGTACTTCATATCCCACGGAGTTCTTAAATTCACTTGAACTTTCGGGTGTACCCTCACATAAACTTCAATTAAACTAAATGTATCAGTTATGCAAAATCTCGATGCTCCTCGACTATGTAAAGGAACGAAGCTTTGGATCACAAAACTGATGCAGAATATACTTGGTGCCAATATTTTAACATATGTCATGAAAAGGGATAGTGTTATCATACCTCGAATTCTAAATATCCCCACTGACCTACCATTTCAATTCAAACAAGTTCAATTTCCAGTTATACTAATGCTATTAACAAAACTAACATTTCTGGTAGCAGGGGTGCATTTGGAAAAGCAATTTTTTCCCCACGGACAACTATATGTAGCCTGGTCGGTGTGTCCAATGCCTAAATCTTCACATATTTGCAACTGAAGGAAGAACATATAATATGGTATACAGTAGCATCTCTTAGAATAATATTCTGTTTTGAGCTCTTTTAAAGAGAAATTATATATTAAACGTGAATACTTTCGATTTTTAAAAATATTAATAGCTTAAGTTATTGAATTTTTGTTGTTAATTATTATAATAAATTACGTTTTCAGTTTTTTTAAAACTAAGCTCTATTCTAGAATTTTTAAATTTTATTGGTTACAGTCAAGCAATAAAAATATTACCATATTATATTATTTACTTTCTAATGATAAAGATTACGACTGACAGTTATTTAAAGACATCAACGCGAGCGGAGCCGCGGGTAAAAGCTAGTCTTTGATAAAAAGAAAGCGTACACAAAAAAATTTCCTAAATACGAGCAGACAACGATGCTTAGGATAGATAGAAACTAAATAAACTGCGGAGTGGATTAAACCATTGATGCAATTGGCCAGAATGGACAGCTACATTAGTGTTTGCAATCCCGGGATTAGGACTGGACTATTTATAAAAATACTTACACATTAGCATAGTTGAAATTACATAATAAAACTGAAATAATTATTAAAAAATTGGTTTAATATTATTATTTATTGAAACCAATAAAAACAAACCTTAGTTCATCATAGAAAGTAATACATAATGAATTCAATAAAAATAGGTAGATATAGAGACAGCCGATAGAAGTGAAAACTTAGAACTTTTAGTATTAAAATTTGAAATTTCATAATGTTTGAATTAAAATTATCAACATCAATCTGGTTTTCACATCTATTGACACTCCGAGCAAAAACTAAATGCATGTTTATATGGTTTTTTATTATTCAAATATATTAAGGGCTGTACAAGATCATGACAAAATATAAATACAATTCAATTGAAATAACAATTAATATACAATCATATATTATTTATGGATAGTATTTGCATTTACTTAAATTCCAATATACTCGATTTTTAACATTATTTTAATTGTTTGCATCAATGTCATCATTAATTTCAATGATATTTAGACTTTTTGTACTTTCAATTATTTCATTTTGTTCTAAAAAGGATACAATAGGCTTATGGTAACTAAAGCAAGGAAGGAAAATGTTTGATTCAAATTTATCTAAGTATCACGTAAAAACCGCATCGATCGTCGTTTTATATTTTGTAGTACTGAGTTTTCGATCATTGGACATACTTAAATTGTTTCACTTAAAAATTCAGTTAGTGATAGATTTTTATCATCTGCAAAGTTAATATTGAAGTATCCACTTAAAATCATCGGTATTTATCATATATTTCAACTTGAAAACGTGTAAGATTTTTCTGGAAAGCTAAATTTGAGGAATGAGTGGATTTTTTTCATTTATTTAAATGAAGCAACTGCTGAAAGAATATTTGCTAGAGAGAAAGAGAGATGCGTTGATAAATTCAATTTGGATGATGTTTTTTCTCACTATTGCATCTTAGAAGCAACGGCTTTTCTGTTATGTTCTTGAAGCCATTATGGAAACCACGTTTTCTTTTTTGAAGCTCGGCGAATGGATATTTTTTCTTTTGAATGAAAAATGTAAAAAAGAAATGCTTGCTTTGTGAATGAGTGAACGATTGAAAATATTTCGGTAGGTATGGATGTCCGAAATATGAAAATAATTTGTTTTTGAGAGAAATGGAGATCGTTAGTTCATCAGCCAAAGTCATTTATATTGGATTTCTTTTCTCACTGTAGCGTTTTAGAAGCGACGCTTTTTCAGTTTTTCTTGTTGAAGCTGTGGAACAGATTTACTCATCGTAAAAACACGACGGATGGATTTTTTTTTCTGAATAAAAGGTAAGAAAGTAATGCTTGTTTTTTGTGTGAATGAAGGATTGATAGAATATTGTAATGGATGCTCGAAATTTGCATTTAATTTCTTATTTTATGTTTCCTGTTTTGTTAGTTTTCGAAACCACGTTTTCTCGATGTTTTTCGTCTCTTGACGCCATTTTGAAAACCACGTTTCTCCCTGTTGTTTACGTCTCTGACGCCATTTTGAAAAACACGGCTTTTTACTTGGCGCCATTTGGCGAAAAACTTTTGTCGCCAAATACAGCAGTGTGCTCTGCTAGGATTTTACCAGATTTTCCCCTACCAAAAAGTGCCCAACGCCACTAAAGATGTTTTCACTTCAAAAAATAGTACAATTTGAATTCCTTAAAATCTGACCCATTTGAATTAAAATTGATATTGTAACGTAGTGGCACCACATTGAACATGTACGTTAAGCTAATTATTAGAGAATCTCTCGTTGTATTCTATCAGCCGTCTTTTCGGAGTCTCTTTGCTCCTTCCTTCGTCAGCAGGCCTCTCTCTTGGGTATCTCACGTGGGAGTCTGGTGGAGTCTCTTCCTTCGTCCGCAGGGTTCAATGCCAGGAATCTCTCGTGGGAGTCTATCACGAGTCTCTCAGCAGTTCATCAGGAGTCTATCTCCGTCAGCAGGCTTCTCTCTCGGAATCCATCGTCGAAGTCCCTCCAGCAGTCAGAAGTTCATCAGGCCTTTTTCTTCTTCAGTAGTCCACTCTTTTAAACACTAGGGGTGGGTTCACTACACGCCCCTCATCAATCCCCATTGGCCGACCTCAGGGTTTTGCACCCGGCACCAACGGTCTTGCACGTCATCCATTCGTGCAGAGATGACAAAAGTCCGGTCCCTCTCAAAGGTTCCCGGCGACAAGGGCCCGGCTGACATCTGGCACTTCAAACACCTCGCCGCCGCCTGCAGAGGCGCCAGCATTCAAGACGTACAATCACTGCCCATGAATAGAAATAATGCAGCGATGCCTAGTCCATTGTGTCCCCCAGACACACCGACGCCGACGGTCCAGCTGTCTGATACAACACAATGCAGCTAAAAACAAGTTTTCTCCAGCTGTGGAAATGTTTATGAATAGAGGCGCTTTCTCCATTGTGACGACGTCACAATATGCTTGAGATATACCAAAATCTTTTTGTAAATTTAAAACAGAATAAAAAGCCCCATTTTACTTTAATTGAAACACTGTATTTTATTTTTTGTTCAATATATTTATAGAATTGATAACTGCATGGGAAGACATTTTAAGGAAGTATATTTTTCAAAATTAAAATTATGAAATCTAAAAACTAAACTTCTTTTCCCGACAACAACTTCAGATATACCTGTATACAGCATGTACAAAAGATAGAATGGATTTACATAAATTTTAATCTAAAAAAAAATTTCTGCTTGTACCAACTTTCACTGAAAAAAATACTTTCCTTTTTTTAAAAAAAACATACAACACAAAAAATTAATCATAAGTACTAAATCTAATAAAAAATACTCAAAAAACAGAGGCTTCAATATAAAAAATAATAATAATAAATACATTGTATATTTCACAATCCAATAAAATTCTGCCTTTTAGCTTCCTAAAAAATGCCTTTTCGAAATGTTTTTAGCACATTTAAATATTAATACATGTGCAATCTAATTTGAAGATATATTTATAATAACAAAAAAATAAAAAATATTACTATATTTATTTCTCAGTAGATTAAAAAAAAAAGAAGAAAACACATTGAAATAACTCACCTTGTAACCGAATTAATTCACAACTTTAAACATTCAGAAAGAATTTTGAAGAACCGATACTTCAAACAGCAATAACAGTTTTTGAGAATATATCAATAATAACAAAATAATATTACTACAGTTATCTCTTGTATAAAAAAAGAAAGAAAAAATCTAAAAGTACACATCTTTTATATTGACTTAACATGATAATTCAGAAAAATGGTTCATGATCAATGATTCCGAAAGGAAAAATCAAAATTTATTATAAACATCAGACAAATGAGTCACAATTCTTTTTATTACTGGGGAACAGCAATGAATATTGCGCAATGTCTCGTTTCGAAAGTGGAAGCTCTCTGTATAAATTTTCTAAGAAATAAATTCTTAGAAAATTTTGATGAGTAAAAAATTTCAAATCATAGTCAGACAAAAATTGATTCTCAGGATTAATTTTTTAATACCGAGACTTGAAAAACACCGTACAAACCCTAAGCTACATTTTTTTTTCTTTTGAAAGGGGTGGAAACTCAATTTTCCTCAAAGCCGCGCTCGATTTTCAGTAGCAATAACACTGGAAAAATAATGCGGCTTAGGTTCAAATAAATACGGTATGCATCCAAATGAAATTTAAAACAGTACAATTTTATAATTTTGCTTACCTTTCTCCAAGCTTAAATATAATCATTTATTTAATTGGAGTATCGTATTTCTTAAACTGAATAATGCCACTGTAGAGACGACAGATTAAGATTGTTCCTAAGAGCTGACAGTAACAAATTTTGGAAAACACTGATATACAAAAAGCAAAAGTTCACAGGGAAAACAGAGGTCTTTCAGAGATTAGAGCTTTAACAATTTCCCCCAAATTCTTTGACCCTATACATGATGGGGGTTCTCATGAGGGAGGGTCATAGCAAAGCTATCTGTAAAGCTAAGGAGATTGGGTTGGTCAATATCTAGAATGAGGGGTTGGGTTGATTCATACAGGAAACAAGGGACCATCTACAAATTTTCTACGACAGTTAGAGGTACATTTTTTAGCGCGTTTTTCACGTAGTGGAACAAAAGCGCTATTAGAACGCAAATTTCGTCTTCGTTCCATATTTTGTCGTATCTTTTTCTCAACCAATAAGCAACCAATTGACCTCGGGTTTTCGGCATTTGGTCGCATTTGTGCCCTAGATGAGCCGAATCATATTTAAATTTAATCATTTTTAAATTTTTTTTTTAGTGCAGTACAACTACTTTTTGTTAGTAAAAAGTTCATTAGTTGCATTATTGTAATATACAACATGTGAAAAACGCGCTAAAATTACTTGGCCATGCCAATGATTGATATCTTGTTTTCTTTTTGATAAATGGAGGTTTTTTCCTGATATATGGTCTTTTTTTCCCCTAAAAAGAAGCAGGTATTTAACTGAAGACAGTGGCTAAAACAAAAAATTTTCAAGGGGAGGGAGGATCTTGGGAAGAAAGTCCACCATGATCGCATCATACGCCGCGAAATATATTCTTTATTCTTTTGATTTTGTCGATAGTCAGCAACAAAAAAACAGTAACAAATAAATAACCGTATTTATTCGAATCTAAGCCGCCACTTTTATTCTCAACAAATTTTTATGAAAAATAGGGTAAATGGTTTATCCAATGATGTCCAATTTTACGAAACTAAAATAAATTTAAAGTGTTAACTAATAGGTGGATATTTTACCCTATATTAAAACTTTTAAAAACATACCTGAACCTGTAATTGCTCTAATTGCCCCATCTCCCAAAATATTTTCCCTTCGATTCTAAACCGCCCCCTATTTTCAGTAGCATTAACACTAAAAAAAAAAATGCGGCTTAGATTCGAGTAAATACGCTATTGAATAAATAATTAGCATTTTAATTTATGAAACAAATTATTAATAACAAATACTGCATTAAATTTTATTTATATAATATTCATATGATTATATTTTCAATCGAAAAAAAAATTAAGAGCTGTTTGGGGGGGGGGATCCTTGGACTCCCACCCCACATACTTAAGTGCCGCACTGACTAAAGCGCAGTAACTAATATATATCAATTATTTTTTTTGAAAAAAATATATATATTCTTCTTATTAAATATGCAATTATTATTAAACTTCGATTAAACTTCTATGTAACTTCTTATTAAATTGACCATTCCATTCCTTATTCCATTGACCAAAATTGTTTTGTAGAAAAGTCAGGCAGTTGTTTATATAAAAATAAAAGATCACATTTTAAATTTCTATTAAGTTGTTGCATATGTGAGGTATTTTAAAAATGACAAAAAATACAAACAAAAAAAAAACATTTTTTTAAATATTTTACGAATAAAAACTAAATTAAATTTTACCAAATTTTTAATAAATTGTATCAGTTTATCTCGATAAAATGGTATTTTAATAACTAGAATATAATTCTGAAAAAGAATTAGAAAAGTATTGATATTTCAATGCTTCATTAGATTTTTTTAAAACAAAGACGTATGTTAGGAAAAGTCTTCTATTGAAAAGAAATAAATTATAGTTTAAAAAAACTAAAAAACACGCTTTTATACTGAATCCTACTAAAAGGAAAAAAATAATTCTTTATGCAAGAATAAAATGATTAAGGAGAAAATCAATGTCATTATGGTAAAAGCGTGGGGTGCTTTGTACTACATTTTTACACTAACTCACAATATCAGAATCGAAGTAAGAAATTATAACAATTGATATAGAGCACGCCACGCTTTTACCACAATGACATTGATTTTCCCCTTAATCATTTTATTCCATAAATAATTTTTTTCCCCTTTTAGTTGGATTCAGTATAAAAGCGTGTTTTTTAGTTTTTTTTAAAAACTATAATTTATTTCTCATTTTTTAGTTCGATCTACAATAAAAGCGTGTTTTTTATATTTTTACACTATCATTTATTCACTGTTGAATTTATCCTTGAGTTTGATATTTGGAGCCGGAATTATGTGGCTGCTGGAATAAGTCTTGCTTTTTAATGGATTAATGAGTCTCACTCTTTAATCTCTTCGTTTATGGGGCCTGTTTTCGTTAACGATATGGGCTCGGGGGAGTCCCGTATCGTTATATTTCAAAGATTCTGTCTCTATACATACAGGTCAAACTAATAAAAGTGTGAAAAGAAGAAAAAGTTCGAATTATGAAGGGAAAAAAATAATGTACCGTGTTTTTATAATGGACTAAAATGTATAAAATTCCTGCTTTTCATTTGTTTTCTTCGTTTTTTTTCACATTTTCATGCATTGTCATCCACTTCTGAGCTATGGTCCAAATTTCAAGTCTGTAGCTCAGGGGTGGGCAGGCTTTTCCAGGGCACGGGCTACTTCTAACGTTTTCTAGGTGTTGCAGTCCACCTAGCATCAGTGGCCCCCACAAAGAGGGGGGAGGTGGAGGTCCATGGATCCGAACCCTTCCCCATAGCCCATAGTTCTTTTTTTCGATCGATTATAATCCCATGACGAAAAATTTGTGATAAATAATTTTTTTAAAAAATTAATGCTGATTATTTATTTAACAATCTATTTCTTACTCTTTGTTTCCGACAATCTACTAAAGGAAAAAAAAAATTACGTTTGGCAGCGTATTGGGGCAGGATATAAAAATGGTATACACTCGATCCTAAACCACCACACCGTGTCCTCTTTGAAAAATTCACGAGTGCGCCTGCTGCCCAAGGTCGTAGGTGTGGTGAGGCAAGGAAAAAGTTAACACTAACTTAATAACAAATAATACGGAATATGTACTGTAACCTACGAAAATGAAACGAAAAACTCCCTTTTTTGAAACCACATTTAAAACAAAACGCAAAATAGAAACAAAATAATAATAGCCAAAAATATAATAATATCTAATGATGCATTTATTATCAAACAATTCAAAACACATTAAAAATAAAACATTTCCATCTAAAGTTAGTTCTCGTAAATTCAGTCAGTAGAAGACTTAGTCTGCGTACTGTCAGCCAATCTTGAATATTTCCGTAACAATTACTATCTTCAGGCGGTCACTCCAAATTGTCTTGGCGGTCGACCGGTCGATCCCGATCACGTAAAGCCCACCCCGGCTCTAGCTCAACGGGAAGTCAGTTAAAAATCAATTATAAAATTCCACCCGGATAGACATACAAGAAAGCTAGTTAATAAAAACATTGTAACGTATCGTATTCTAAACGTATTGTTTTATAAAAACAAAAAAATATTTAACTGTTAGAACATAAATTTTTTTTCCACATGCACGAGTCTTTTTTTTTTATTTCCATTTTCAGAAAAATGTTTATATTACGGTAAGAAATTCCGACGCACCCACCCACCCTTCCCTTTTTCACAAAAAGAACACGCACTTTTTGAAGTGAAAACTTCTTTAGCGGCGTTGGGCACTTTTTGGTAGGGGAAAATCTTATAGGCTCGCTTCACCAACATGCTCTGACTGGTGCATGCGCAGTGTGCTGTTCGCCTTGGACACTTTTTGGATGGATGAAATCTCGTGCGTTCGCGTCACCGACATGCTTATAGTAGTATATCTGTAGCTATACAGCTGATGTATAGTGCTGTGTATATCTTATTAGTGAAATTGAATGGATTTAGTGAAAAGTTCAATGTGTATATACTGTGCATTGCTCGTTGCGATTCCAAAAATGGGCAATACATATTAATGGTTGCCGTTTATATTTCACCTGGAAAATCTATGAGACAGATACAACAATTTTTATTCAAAAATTTGATGATTTATGCAAAAGAAGGTTCTGAAACACTCGAAAAAAAGATTTGGTGAAAAATAGGATAATGTACTGATGATTTTAAGTGGAGACTTCAATATTAACTTTGCAGATGATAAAAATCTACCACTAATTGAATTTCTAAATGAAACACTTAATTTAAATATGTCCAATGATCGAAAACTCAATACTACAAAATATAAAACGACGATCGATGCGGTTTTTACGCGATACTTACATAAATTTGAATCAAACTTTTTTCTTTTTTACTTTAGTTACCATAAGCCTATTGTATATTTTTTAGAACAAAATGAAATAATAGAAAGCACAAAAAGTCTAAGTATTGTTGAAATTAATGATGACAATGATGCGAATAATTAAAATAATGTTAAAAATCAAGTACATTGAAATTTAAGTAAATACAAATACTATCCATAAATAACATGATTGTATATTAATTATTTCAATTGAATTGTATAAATATTTTGTCATGATCTTGTACAGCCCATAATATATTTGAATAATAAAAAAACCATATAAGCATGCATTTAGTTGTTGCTCGAAGTGTCAATAGATTTGAAAACCAGATTGATGTTGATAATTTTAATTCAAACATTATGATATTTCAAATTTTGATACTAAAAGTTTTAAGAATTCCTTACGGTCCTGGTAAGGACAATAGAACAAAATAAAAAAAATATTGTATTGTCATCGGTCCTTGACAAGTGTGAAAAATTTCGAATTAATCTGACCTTTCAAAGTGGGTAAAAATCGAGGTCCAAGATTCCATTACACATAATGAAATAAAAGCGTGTTAAAAATAAACTCTTTTGTACTTCAAAGTTGCTTTGAAAGATTGGTAGATAGTCCCTCGTTTCCTGTACGGGTGAAGGTCATTGGAATACTTTCTAAGTGATCTTGCTATGACCTTCCCCCATAAGAAACTTCATACAAAGTGGTAGAAGATTGTGAGGAATTTGTTGGTAGCTGGGACTCCTGAAAGACCACTGCTTCTTTGTAGCCTTTTGGTAAATTCAGATAAGCGGTTTCCAGAATTTATTTTACTACGCTTTCAAAACAATCTTATATATAATCCATTGTCTTCCCTGTGGGTTTACTCAGTTTCCAATTGAAAGAAATGTTTATATCAAAGTTAAGAGTGATAAAGGTAAGCAAAACTAAAGTTTTATTATTTTAAAGTTAATTTTTATGCATTTTTTTTTTTTTTTACTTTTAAAATACTATATTACGAAAATTTTGTTAAAAGTTTTTACATCTCCCTTTCTGTTATTTCATGCATCCCAAAGGAGCAAGCTTCCAAAATTGGAGCCATTGGCTAAAATTGTCCGGTAGAAATTACTAAAATAATTTGAAAGAAATTATAAATCGCTTGAAAAGTTTCATAAAAAATTGTATGAAAATCTATGTGCACAGTCAGACTCCTATTTAACGAATTTCGCGATTAAACGAACTTTTCTCATACCTCGACTAAAATGAAGGCCCTTATTTTGCGAACTAACGAATTATTTCAACAGCTGAAATTTTTTTTATTAGTTTGTGTTTGAAAAAACCGATTTTTTTTTTCAAATGACGTCCTTTTGATCCTGAACAGAAAAAAGTTTTGTCTTTTTAATAGCAAATTTCAACGAGAAAGTGTGCAGAAGAGTGGCGCACATAAGGGGGTCCTCGGGTCCGGAAATCCCCCCCCCCAAAGCCCTTGATGTTTTTTTTTCCGATTGATTATAATCCTTTGTATATAGCACAGTAGTGCATATAGGAATTTTTCAAGAGGGGTGTCCGAGGTCGAAAGTCCACTGTTCTCGTACCATGCTTCAATACGCCACCCAACATATTTTTTTAATTTTGTCAATTTTCGGGAACGAAAAACAGTAAAAGTTAATTAATGAATGTATAATTAGCGGTAATTAATAAAATTAACTATTGAAAACAAATACTTAATTAATTTTACGTACTATATACATAGAATTATAATCAATCGGAAAAAAAATCAAGCTCTTTTGAGGGGGGGGGATCCGGACCCCCAGGACTCCTCCCTTGTGTGCGCCACTGATATAGCACATAAAATTTAATTAAGTATTCGTTTCTCATAATAAATTTCATTAATCAGTGCTAATTATTCATTAATTAATGGATTTTTTATTGTTTTTTGTTCCCCGAAAATTGACAAAATCGAAAGAATATGTTGGGCTGCATGGTACGAGAATTGTGTTGTGGACTTTTGACCCTGGACCCCCCCCCCCCCCCCGACCGGTAAAATTCCTGTATGCGTTACTGGTGCAGAGCGTCATTATTATTCTTTACAGGAGGAGATGAGTCATGAGTGCAAAGTTAGTGTTTGAGTTTTGAATAGGACAGGAAATTCCGTTCTTATCTCATCGTACTCCACAACGCGGGAGACAATTTAACATTTTAATGATTATGTTTTATTTAATGTGGCTGATTGCCTATCAGTGCCACTGAAGTTCAGGAAATTGTTTATTTGTCCTAGCCAATGAATAGCGATTCTGATACAGAAATTGACAAAGAAACTCTTATCAATACAGTTACGTTTTCTAATGCTGTACATTGTTTGGAAACTGTGAAAATATACCTTATGTAGCAGTAATTTTTTCGCTGCATTGTCAAAAAAAGAACTGATCAGGAATCATCAAGATTTTCAAACATCTGTTAGACAATATTTTAGAACGTCCAATTAACTGATGCGTAAGAATTTCCTATAGGGTATTTTTAACTATTAAATAAAAATTGTGTAAATTCCTAACTATGGATATTTTTTTCAATTCCTACTCTATTAGCTCACTCTCTCTGTATATTTATTTATATAAAATTTATCTTGTTCAAATTTTCGATCGTTCTTTCTATTCATCCAATCAAGTGCAAATAAATTTTTTTTAAACTTGTAGTGGATGACACTTGATGTTAATCAAATTTTTAAAAATTACTATTCATTATTACAGATTAATTAATTAAATTAAATTAATTACCGATTTTTGACGCAAAATTAGATTCATCTCCATTGTTGTAACAATCTAACACCAACAATGACAAAAGTTGGCGTCGAAAACCGGCTTTTCAGCCAAACTAGACATCCGGGTGTACATTGCTACAGCAATGCAGACAAATCATGCTCTTTTTTCAATTCCTATTATATTATAGTTCGCTCTCTCCCCTATATATATATATATATATTTTTAGGGAGTCGATCGTTAATAAAATACTTTCTATCCATCCAATCATAGTAGGAGTTGACTTAAAAAATTTTTATATCACTTGTTCTTTAGTGGCTTAAAAAAAATTTCCAAAAGTTAAGAGCAAAAAATTTGTATTTTGTCTGGACTCCGATAGAACGAACTAAATGCTCTGTCCCAATGAATTCGTTAAATCGGGGTTCGATTGTATTTCTAAATGTAAAATTGTAGTGTGCATTATTTTATGGTCCTATCTAAAAATTGAAAACGGTATTTTTCAAAGTATTCAAATAGATAGTAATGATATTAATTATTAATCGCTAAAGGGCGTATTTTATTTATGCTACCAATATATTGGTGAACCAATAACTTACAACTCACCTATAACAGACATAACTTTGAAATGCTTCTATGCAATGATATTTTTATTTTTATTCTTCTTTTCGGTTGAATTTTTTAAAAACTGATTTACCACACTGGTAGTTAAAATTGCTCAACGTAGCAAAATTATAAACAACAATTAAACATGCTTTGGTTCTAATTCACAAAATGTTCAGGAGCTGATCTCATTATCTGACCGTGTTTTTTAAAAAAAATTTAACCACTGATAATATATTTAGTGCCAATGTTAGTTGATACAAATTAAAAATAACTATTGCTGTGTTTTCCTCTGCATGTGTTGAAGATGATAAAAGATTTATTGTAAATATTAAGAGGAGGGGGTACCTCCTGTACGCCTAACGGTGAATCAACCCTCATTGTATGAATTATACAACTGTTTATGCCCATTGTTCAAATTGTAATTTACATACGTTACATAAACTAAACTTAGTGGCACGACAACCCATAGAAGGCCAAGGCATACTGTACCCAGCTCGGTTTTCGAAACCTTGGGAGCAGAGGTGCATGAGCAGATCTTCCGGTCAGGTGATCAATCTGACGCGAAACCCCCTGTGTTTAGTTCCCAATCAAGCTTGGTACTCATTTATCGCCCCACAGAAGGGATGAAAGGCTGAGTCGATTTTTTCCAGCCAGGGGTTTAAACCCCGGCCCTGTGACGTGGAAGCGTAATACACTACCCCTGAGCTTACGCATGCGTTATGTAGTTTTTTTTCTATACATATAGTAAGCAAGGGGGAAAAAATTCTAGGCTTCATATCCGCATTTTAATTTGCACTGCTATTTAGTGCCTCTTCAAAAACAATGTTCCTAATCACCCTTTCCTCTAAATTGCACTGAATTTTCATTCCGTCTTTGCTTCTGCACCTTGACAGAGCCACATACAATCGTCCTTCGCAGGCCCGGATTACTCATTAGGCGGAGTAGGCGATTGCCTACGGGCCCGCCAGAGTGTGTTCTATTTTCTGTTAATGCTCTAAAAACACCCGGGTGAAGTCTGCGATGTCAAGAGAGCATGTCTGCGACGTAAACATCGCCGTATATCCAATTTACATTTAATGAGGGGTAGTTTCTCCACGATTTTGTGGATGTTCATTGCATACACAGTACAGAACATCTTGGTAGGTTATTTAACTTTTCTTTTCCTCAGACTGGCTTATAATCAAGGCTTGATTTAGATTTAAGTTATTTTATAAGTTTTTAATTGCCAAAGGTCCATCCCTTCAGGACCAACGTTTTAGTAATAAGTTAACCCGCCGCCTAACGAGAGTATTTTAAACTACACCTATCCACCCACTCAGATCATGTGATTTGAAAAGCCTATAAAAACCGAGATTCCTGGAGACCAATTCCTCTTTCGCTTCTGTATTTTGTCTGCGTAAACATGTAGCCGGCTGCATTGTGTTTGTGTGTGCGTATATATTGTGTCTCCCTGTAATGTTTTATGTGCTTAAGATATGGAATAAATAGTTTTAATTAATCACCGGAATGCCTCGTCAATATCATCCAAAGAAACCATCAACAATAGCGATCATATTATTAAAGAAATTATGCAACGGCCAACGTCGATTAGCTCAGTTTATATATATGAAACAGTTGACGCTGCAAAAAACTCACGTGCTATTAAGGTCATTGAATGCGACGTCTTGAAGAACATAGAATTCCAAGATGTTCTAAAAGAATCCACGGCCAAAAAATTGAGAAAACCAAATATTTAGTTATTTTTCATTGCGAGAGTTAGCTTTTTTTATTTCAGATTCTAGTAAACAATTATTGTTTATTTATATATTTTTAAATTTGCTGATAATTTGTTATTTTATTTGTGCAATGAAATATATTCCTAAAATTTTGTTTAGCAGAATTATTAGGCTACAGGGCCCCGATAATTCGACTGCCTAGGGGCCTTCATGTCGTTTAATCCAACACTGTTCATTCGATGTTACACATAAACCGATTTTTAAAATTTCTGCCCCTGCGATGTATTAATAGTCCTGGCAAATGCCAATCTTACAGAGAATTGCGTACATTTGAGAACGAATGGCGCATCCAAGTCACCTCGAGTGTCCAGTGTTATCTTGGTATACGTACAATTTCGTCCTTCTTATCTCCTGATAAAATTTCAGCATGAAATTCTTCTGAGTATTTTTCGCTACCAATCTTGTGTCATTACGCAGTCTATCTGTAATACATATAAATTTCTTAAAGCATGCCGATCAGTTTTACGGGTGGCATTTTTGATGGAGTTAGTGATGATAGGTATTCAGGTGGATATTGTGGAATAACATAAATTTATTACATAATTACGAAAAATTTTCTTTATAGAGAGAGAGAGAGAGATGATGTTTTTTATACTTAGGAGTATTTTTTCCTCTGATAATAGAATATCTCATGAAATCCAGAATCGATAATACCTGACAGACAAGGATTTCTATGGACTGACTGAGGACGTTTTTAAAATCTAAATTTCTTCAAGAAACAAGAAATTTTTAATTTACAAAACTCTTATTAGACTAGTTCTGGCATATGCATCTGAGACCTGGACAATAACAAAACTGGGGGAAAATCAAATACATCCTTTGAAAGAAAAATACTTCGATGTATACTTGGAGGTGTGAAAGAAAACAATAGCTGGAGAACAAGATACAATTTTGGTTTAAATAGATTGTATAAACAACCTGACATCATTAAACACATAAAAATAAATAGAATGAAGTAGGTGGCCCATATAATTCGAATGCCAGATGATAATGTTGTCAAAAAGATACTGCAGTTCAAAGTCACTGGGATTCGGAAGCGTGGAAGACCAAGGCTGAAATGGACACACTCAGTGGAATCAGACTTTTAAGTTTATAAATTAGAAAATTCGGAGAACGAAAGTGAAGGGAGAGGTCACTGTGGAGGAAACTTCAAAGGAAGGCACTGGCCCACAAGGAACTGTCTTGCCGGATATGATAATGCTTCATTTAGTCACACTCAAATGCATATAACTTTTTTTTTTAAAATGACTAAATATGTATTTTCACGCGGCCGCTCACTTTTAACGAACGTATCTAATATGCAAACATTTTTTTTTGATTAAATAACATTGCTTCTATTATAATATGCTGTTTCAATAAGTTAAGCTTCGTATTTAATAACATTACTCTCAACTTTTTTGGATTAAATGTAGATTAATTGAAAGTTATTATTCTGAGTGAGTGGGGGAATATTAACGTCACACTGTTCAGCTACACAAGGGCTTTTGGTGATGGACCTCGCAATGTTGAACCATGGTCAAGTGATGAGGACGAAACCTGAGCTTACACCCCGTCTTCTAACTACCACACCACACCAACAGGAGAATGTTTGAGCTCTCGACAGATTGTCTTTAGCGGTACTGGGCTCGAACTCATGACATGCCAGCCATGATCCGATACCTTGACCACTAGGCTACCGCAGCCCCTTTATTTTTCTGAAACAGGTATAATAAAATAATTGGATGGGACTCATAAAATACAGCCGATTCAACGAATTCATCGCGACCGAACATTTTGTTCGCTAATTCGGGGTTATTCGTTATATCGGGGTCCAAACAAAATACAAAATTTTGGAATTTAGCTTTGGAAATTCTATAAGCAACAATAAGAAAAATCTGTTGTTAGAAATTGGCACTTTTTATTCAATAGCTAAAAATACTACTCGTGTCAGTTTGACCACCTGACTGGAACATCTGCCTATGCATCTCAGTGCCCGAAGTCATGGAAACTGAGATGGGCACAGTAGGTCTTGGCCCTAATAGGCTGTTGCGCGACTGAGTTTAGTTTCGTTTTAAAAATACTATTAGTGAATTAGTTAATGTACCAGTTAATTGGAAATTTTAAAGTGCTGTCTGGTAGGTTTTTGACAATCTTTTTGATCCAGTCTCAAATGAGTCATTCTATCGATTTTATGCATAGCATAAAATATTGCGTCATTTACATCCTGCTGTATTATGTATGTTTTCACAGTTTCCAAACAATGTAACCTATTAAAGTATGTAACAGTTTTGATAGGAGTTTTATTCTGAAAATCTGCATTAGAATCAGTTTACATTGGCTCCGACAAATCAAAAATTTCCCCAACTGCAGTTGCACAGATAGGCAGTCCGTCATCAAATGTCACAATTGTTAAAATCTCTAGATATCCTCTGCGTTGTGGAGTGGGATGAATTCGAAAGGAATTTCCTGTCTTATTCAAAACTCACACGATAGATTGCACCCTTGGACTTATCTGCACCTGTAAAGTCTAATAATGATATGCACCCTTTCCCGTTGAAATATGTTGCTTACAGCAAGTCTTTTTCTGTTCTAAAAAAAAGTATATATCATTTGAAAAATTCGGTTCATCGGTTTGCGACTAATATTCTCTTTCAGTATCACTTTTGTTGAAATCCAACGACGAATGCATATTTGCAAGAAAAAGCAAAAATAAACATACAAACAAACTTCAGAAAACGAACGAACGCGCTCGTTAGTCAGCGTTAAAAGGAAAAGTGCGCGTCGTAAAGTCAAGGTCAGTATCCCCGGAAATGTGGGATTTCTGTTGACATTAGAAAGAGTGGTCTGATTCGCAAGAGGTTAATATTTCCTTTTAAGTGTTGATGCATGTATAAAGAAGGCTGAAGACATGATCATCATACATTCATAAACTCAAAATATACCTGCCATAATTTTCCCAAGGGTCTAACTGCACATAACATTTAAATGCTATACATATATATATGTCTCATGATTTAGATAGTATTTCTATGCGAGAGATAAATTTTTGAAACACATATTATTTTTCAATATTACATTTTTCTTTTATTTAATTTTAGATGCAGTTCCATTGATTTGTGGACTCTTTCTGAAGTTGCACGAATTAGACAAAGTGAATTTTTCTCGTTCTCACTGCAGAACTTCTAAGAACTAAGACAACCCACCTATAAACTGTCGAGTTTACCCTGTTTTGAAACGAGTTCCCACTGCGTTCTTCTTAGTTGAATCAAGAATTCTGGGAAGAAGTTAGGAATCAAGAGACCGACTCACTTTTGACCGATACCCTTTCCTGCTTCTAGTCTGATCATGATAGAGGGGGACCAAAACGAACACGTGATTGATTGGGAGATAGAGAAATTCAGCTGTTGCCCACAAACGACTGGCATAAAGATCAGCACAGGACAGTTTCGGTCGCAAATTTTAGGCAACACTTATTGGCAAATACATTTGTATCCAAGGGGCATAGAGGATGCAAATTGCATTTCTTGTTTCCTCGAAAGAACAGATGATAGCAATGAATGTCCTGCAGAAATTCTTGTTAACTGCGAGTTTTCTTTACTTACTGCTGATGGCTTCCAGTGTGAAAAGAGCGTCAAGACGGGAGAATATTGTTTCAGAAAGCAAACGAGGTTTGGATTCAAATACTTCGTGAAACGGTGCGATGTTTTTAAGGATAAGGAGATCTACTTGCTGAAAGACATGTTGAAACTGAGATGCAGAATGCGAAAATGTATTCCCAGGATCAAACAAAGGTTCATTAACCTCAGGACAAAAGTTGACGCACATATTTCGAGCATCCGATTACCTATTCTTATCTTAGATGGGAAATCTAGCAAGACAGTTTTTCCTGTCAGCACTAAGGATGTAGAGGATCTCTTAACTCTCACGGTGTACGTGGAGAAAGATAAAGTTTCAGATCCCAGAGAGGAGAAAAGAGCGGATTCTTCAGTACACATCATCATTACGAAAACGAAAACTCTTGCACCCGCCTACGTTTCCTGCCACGTAAAAGTAATAGACACTGTCGATTGGAATTTTCCGTTGGAACATACAGCTGTATATGCGTTCGAGGAAAAGAGAGATGGAGAAACTTGGGATTTTCCAAGTTTCATTAAAATAAGTAAATTATCCAAGAGTATGATTCAAAACAATACTATTAATCTGGACTTTAATATTAACGTTTGTGATGATGACTTTCAGACGTATCTCGAAGATTTGATACCGTCAAAGCTCACACGTACCGCCAACGACCGTACTCTGAAGAATGATTTTATTACGTTGTACAAAACTGGATTATATTCGGATGCGAAACTCAAAATAGGAGATGAATGCTTTCCCGTCCACAAGTCCATTCTTAGTATCAGGTCTTCCGTATTTAAAAAGCTCTTCGAAGAACATGCGAGTGCAGCCGATGGAAACGATCCTAAGGATGACCAAGAATGCGTTTTGGAATTAACTGACGTCGACAAGGATAATCTAAGATGCATGCTGGACTTTGTCTATGCCGATGTGTTTGACTTTAAAGGCTTTGCAAGCTGTTTGTCTTTATATACGAGTGCCTACAGGTATGACATTCCTTCACTGAAAGAGAAATGCTTCTATTTCCTTGTCAATCATATGACTGTAAGAGAATCTTTCCCGACTTTTCATCAAGCTGACGAGCTGAACGATGGAAAATTAAAGCTTTTGGCATTAAATACCATTAAGAAAAACCGCGAATATGCTTTACTCACTGAGGAGTGGATGCAGTTTGCGGAGAAAGAACCGGAATTGATGAGTCAAGTACTGCGTCATATTCGCATTGATAGAAACTAAACTTGCATTTGAATTCTGGGAGGTAAGTAGTACTTTTCTTTTCTTCTCATACTTCGTCCTAGGAATACGGTTAAAGAGTAGTATTAATAAAAGGAAGTTACGTATTAATATATACGCATACTTCACATGTATGGCATTTTATGATGTTTACACACTCCATATGGAACGAAATAAATACTTGTTTTTCCTTTTGAGTTTTGGCTTCGCTAAAGAGTTTTTATTTGGTTTTGAGACGTTTTTAAATAAAATTTCTAAGCATTAAAGAAATAAGGGGGGAAAATCAAGGATTAGTGTGGTGATTCCACGTTTTGGGTAAATTAGCACATGCGTAATTTCTCCCAATATCCGTTCTGGTCGGAAGTGTGTGGGTTCGGTTTAATTTTACTTCTTAGTGTGATATACAGGGTGTTTCATAAATGATGGGAGTAACTTTAAGGGGTGATAGTACACATCAAGACGAGTAATAGTAAATAGGAAACCAAGTGTCCCAAACGTCTTCCGAAGGAGAAAGGAGCCATCAAAGTTTAGGGTCCTAAATTTCAAATGATGATAAAAAACGGGAAAATGGATCGATTCATTTGCGGTTTTCACTAAAATCATTCTTTAAATTAGTATTTTCATTAAAAAAAGTTTTAAAGACAAAGTTAAAAAAATGCCGTTAGAGGGCGCTCTAGACTTTGGAGTACCGAACAACTACCTTTTACCAGTATTTTTTTTATTTTGTTAAATGTTTACAAAAGCTTAGATTTTAACTTGAATTTTGAGCGCAAAATTGAAACCATCGGGAGCGGTTAAGTGGCGCAAATGTAACCGCGTTTAGGGAGGAAAAATTGAAATGCTCGTATGTAATGATCAAAATAAAAAACGATAAAGCAAACTTTAAGAGGCGATAGTACAACATAAAAACAATCAACTTCGATTAGAAAATGCATGATTTGAATTCAAACGCAAACGTGCTAGAGCATCTTCAAATTTTATCCATGCAAGCGTTTTAGCTGCAAGATTCTGGAAGAAGAACATGAAATTGTGATATGGGGAAGAAGAAGAACGCATATGCAAATTGTTATTAAGATAAAAGCCATTGACCCGAGTGTGCAAGTGTAAATCACGGAACAAACGTAACGAAAGATGTTGCCCTTCACTAATCAAGAAAAGGCTGATATGCACTTCATCTACGGAACTGCAAATGGGAATAGTGCAGAGGCGCGACGATTATACGGAAAAAAGTTTCCCAACAGACGGTTGCCCAATGATAAAACATTTGTGCGCTTGCACAGACAGTTGTGTGAGACAGGATCCTTTTTTGGTGCACGTTCAAATGCAGGCTGTGCGAAGTCTAACAGAACGGTAGCCGTGGAAGAAAAAATTCTGGATATGGTGACTGATCATCCAAATACAAGCACGCGAGCAGTGGCTAGTCAAATTGAAGTATCACCCTCCACGACATGGCGAGTACTAAAGGATGAAAGTATGCATCCTTTTCATGTCCAACGAGTCCAGGAACTGACTGAAAGGGATTTTCCTCGTCGAATGGATTTTGCTCGCTGGTATCTGCAGAAGCACACCCTAAATCCCGATTTTGGTGCAACTGTGCTTTTTACAGATGAATGTACATTTACACGTGACGGTACATTTAACACCCACAATTCCCACCAATGGGCAGATGTAAATCCACATGCGTCTTCTACACATGCATATCAGCGACGATTTTCCATAAATGTTTGGGCAGGAATAATTGGTGACCATCTACTTGGACCTTATCTTCTGCCAGAACGCCTGGATGGAAAAAAATATCTTACCTTTCTGCAACAGGTGCTGCCGGAAATGATAACAGATGTTCCCCCTCGTATCCGGCGAGTAATGTGGTTCCAGCAGGATGGAGCACCAGCTCATTTTGCGCCAGAGGTGCGAAATTATCTAAACGCAACCTTTCCAAATCAATGGATTGGGCGAAGTGGTCCTGTCCCTTGGCCAGCGCGATCGCCCGATCTTTCATGCCTGGATTTCTTTTTGTGGGGACACTTGAAGAGTCTTATGTATGAGACTCCTATCGAAACTGCAGAAGAACTCGTCGCCAGACTTTCGGCAGCTGCAGGAGAGGTGCGCGATACTCCTGGCGTGTTTCAGAGGGTTCGTGAATCCCTTCTTCGCCGTTGTACCGCATGCATCGCCTCTAATGGTCAGTGTTTCGAACAGATATTGTAATCATTTCTAATTAAACTTTTTTTTATAACGTAAATGTTCTTTGTTTCCTTTTTGTCTCTTAAAACGAAATCTGTTTCAGCACCCTCTATCACCTTCGGGTTAAAATTACGAGTATGATTTCTTTGATGAATGT
The DNA here is from genome assembly GCA_019973975.1 of Trichonephila clavata. Classification (NCBI taxonomy): domain Eukaryota; kingdom Metazoa; phylum Arthropoda; class Arachnida; order Araneae; family Nephilidae; genus Trichonephila; species Trichonephila clavata. The sequence goes on from BMAO01022018.1 coordinate 28,298, forward strand.
TACTTGTTTTGGTGTTGTACTATCGCCTCTTAAAGTTTGCTTTATCGTTTTTTATTTTGATCATTACATACGAGCATTTCAATTTTTCCTCCCTAAACGCGGTTACATTTGCGCCACTTAACCGCTCCCGATGGTTTCAATTTTGCGCTCAAAATTCAAGTTAAAATCTAAGCTTTTGTAAACATTTAACAAAATAAAAAAAATACTGGTAAAAGGTAGTTGTTCGGTACTCCAAAGTCTAGAGCGCCCTCTAACGGCATTTTTTTAACTTTGTCTTTAAAACTTTTTTTAATGAAAATACTAATTTAAAGAATGATTTTAGTGAAAACCGCAAATGAATCGATCCATTTTCCCGTTTTTTATCATCATTTGAAATTTAGGACCCTAAACTTTGATGGCGCCTTTCTCCTTCGGAAGACGTTTGGGACACTTGGTTTCCTATTTACTATTACTCGTCTTGATGTGTACTATCACCCCTTAAAGTTACTCCCATCATTTATGAAACACCCTGTATACTTTTTCTATACTTAAAAGATAAAAATAACAAAAAACAAAAAGAAAAAACATTTGTATCTGATACAAGAGGCATATTTGGATAGTGTTATTTAGTCAAATTTGTTAATGAATGTATTAAAAACATTTCCTCGGATTGGAGCATTTTCCCCTATCAATGTCTTCGTATCATTCAAGACACATCGTGTAAAGGGGATGAAGCATATAAACGTGTCGTGATTCAAAGTCCTTGAGGGCTCCAAGGTTATCAGTTTGGAGCAAAAGGTGATAAGCTCAAATATCGTTTTTGTAACTTGACCGCGCCTCAAAACTGTGAGGTCCCCAATAACCCTCGTGTATCTTCTGAGATATTAATTGTGCAATCAATATCATAGACCTCCAATGCTCACAGCTCCTTGTTTGAGAACATTTGATCCCGAAGCACCCCATGAGGGATTTTGGGCGAAGTAATTGTAATTCTGAACTAAGATCAGGTGACGTGAGCTGCATTTCATGAGTGAGTGAATATTAACGTCGCACTGATTAGCAAAACGACGGCTTTTGGCGACGGTCCGCGTAATTTTGAACCATGATCAAGTGACGCGGACGACACCTGAGCTGGCACCCCCTCTCCTAACTACCACACCACACCAACGGGAGGACGTTTGAGCTCTTGACAGATTTAACGTGCATCACGCCCCTACACGGTGGATCTTTAGTGGTACTGGGATCGAACTCATGACACTCTAGCCATGATCCGATGCCTAGACCACTTGGTCACCGCGGCCTCACTTCATTTCATATTTTATACATTAGATCAGAGGTTCCCAAACTTTTTTGTCTCATAGACCCCTTGCCATGTTTTTCGTCTTTGGGTAGACCACTGCTTACCTAATATTAAATTTTTGCACATTTTAACTTAAAATGTCTTTTTGACAGCTGGTCTAGAGCTACTTACTTTAAAAGATTTAAATTTTTAACTGTAGTGAAGTACAGAGTTTAAAACTTAAGAATCACATGTTAATTTATTTTAAATTTTAATTTAATAATACATAAAATAGCTGAGCAGAAAAGAAAAAATGTTTTAATGGGGGGGGGGGGAGATGAATCTGGCGCTTCAATAACGAATTTTCAACATTTGGTATCAAACCTGTCGATGCCCTAACTCTAATTTCCTCAATTAATAATGTCCAGTCTCTCTCTTTTTTTGAGATTGGCAACCACGATGAACTCTCTAGGGAAAATATTTAAAAAGATTCTCTCGATATTCCATATTTCGGGGTAAAAAACAGGAAAGTCTTTTTATAGCTAAAATTGTTCTGACATCCGTTTCTAAACTTTACTTTAAGATCGTTAGTGCTTATTCCGATCAACGTTCCTCTTGTAATATGACATTTATTTTCTTCAATGTGACCATATGATTTCTTTAGTCTACTGTGGTATTACCATAGTCAAAGTCTTCTTAAACCCGGTTTCAAAATCTGAATAGAGGGTATTTAAATGTTGAACGATGGTTAAAGCGTCATCTTCCTGGCAGATTGTGACAAAATGAGAAACTGGGAAAATTAGCGACGTCCAATATTATACTGCTTTAGCTTAATTCTGGGGGAAAAAGCTGAAATGATGGTCCTTGTTTCAATAAAATATATGCTGTCACTTTGTAACTGTGCAAATTAACCTCATTAAGTTTAGTAAATAAATCTGTAAAATAAGTAAAGTCTGGTTTCCCTTGATTACATTTGCTTTTAAGGTCACTATCTGGTTTAATGAAAGCAACTATCGTAGACCATCATTTACACCACATAGACCCCTAAATTATTTTTTAACTGACGTGGACCCCTTGTAAGTCATCATAGACCCCTGGGGGCCCATTAGGACCACTTTGGGAATCCCTGCATTAGATCTTCACAACACACACCAAATGAGTAATTTTAGACCCTGTTAAATTAAACCCTCAAACCTCCTCCATTGTTCTTCCATGCGATTATCCAAAACCGCAGTTGAATTAAACGTTTCCAGAGCCAGGAATTTCCATTGGTTTTACTTTAACTTTTTAAATGTATATTTATTGTAATCACATTGGTATTAAAATTTCATAAACCATTTAAAAATTATTTGTTACCATTTTTTGAATTAACGGTAAAAAATAATTTTGTATTTTTGTACCCTAGGAATCTTAATATATTTATACTAGCATGCCATAATTATTTTTAAATTCTTCCGCAAATATAACCGCCTTTCTTAAAAACAAAAAAAGTATTTCACGGATAATTATATTGAAATAATACCATTAAATAAACAAGCTGGTAAAATTTTGTGATAATTCAAAATAGCATATTGCTTTATTTACTGTTAATATTACTACTTATCTCTAAACTTATCCACACAAAAGAAACATGATTTTCAATCATAATGATTTAGATGTCTTATTTTTCTTTCAGACCAACAGCATAGTATCATCTTCTGAATCCTGAAAGAAAACGCTGCTGTTGTTGAATGTTTTTGGAAACTTCAAATCAACTTTATTTAATTGAATTCGATGTGAAAGAACACAAATTCAATGATTTCAAAGAAAAAGTTTAACATTGACTATTTTATATGCATTTTGAATGATACCATTATAGGTCAGAGGTGGGAAAATGGTGTCTTTTGTTAAGATTTAAGAATTAAATAATTTTTTAGTAACTTTGCGCTTTGGCGATGGATTTTGTAATTTTAAACTATGGCCAAGATACGGGAATGATATTTGGAAAAACAAGGAAAGGAAAGAGGGGCCGTTAAAGAGACAACCCCTCCTTCTTTCCACTTCAGATTTCCGCACCAAGCCAATGAAAGGATGTATAGCTTCGATTGATTTAAAGCCCACCCGGCCTTAATATACGACGAGTTTTAAAGTTACAAGATGGTCCAGAACTTCAAATATTTTTGCAGCTATACAGCAGGAAATTACATGTATGAAATTTTGTGAATACTTTCTTCCTGTTTTAAACAGAAAGCTCAAAATTTCACTTAGCATTCGTTGGTCAGAAGAAATGTCCAAATTCCTGCACAACCTCAATCTTGATAATCTATAATAGTATTATAGATTGCCAAAATGGTAGACTAACCTGAATTTCACTTGTTTGTTTTTACGATCGTTTGATTATTATTTTTATTTGATCAACTTGGACTTCCTGCCATTTACAAACAATTAGATTTAATTTTAAATTTAGGCTGTCTTCGCCAAATGTGCGAGAACCTAAGCACTTTTTCAGACAGAAAATTCTCCCAATTTCCCTGGAAAAAAAACCCAACATTTTAATCCATACATATAAATAATCCTTCGCCTTAATATTTAAAAATAACATTTAGTATTACAGCATAGGAGAAAAAATCCGAAACTCATTTTAGACAAGAAAAAACAGATCAACTCGGATAAAATGAGTAGTTTAATAAATGTCTTGGGCTCCATGGAGCCCATATAGCTCTCCATGGAACAGTGAAGACAAAAATTTATTATTAGTGTTGGAGCCCTTTTACACCAGAATGAATATTCTGAATTCCAGTCCTTTTTTTTTTACATTACGTGAGAGCAGGCCTTAAGTTTTAATTGGAAATAGCAGAATCCTTTTCTTCAAGCTTCTACGGATTCAAAAGGGACCTGTCTGAAAAAAGTTCATTTTCCATTCAGAAAATTGTGCGACCGCATAAAGAAACTACTTTTTGACCTTCAAACCGAGCAAAGTCCCCACCTCTGTCTTATTCCTTTCTCCAAAGTATTTAGAGGTTTTCAAGTTATTTTGAAATATGGCTCTAATTTTCTTGTAACTGATAATGAATGTACCGTATTTTTACTCGAATCTAAGCCGTATTCCAGTGTTAATTCCATTGAAAATCGACCGTGGCTTAGAATCGAAGGCAAAACATTTGTAGGACGGGGGGAATAGTTTTCAACCCCTTTCAAAAGGAAACCTATAACCCCGTCCATTCTGGCCACTGGCATCCATGACTTATCTCAAGAAATTCTGTCTATCCTAAACTTTGTTGTGTCTGCTTGTATTTAGGAAATTTTTTTGTATATACGCTTTCTTCGATCCCCTGAACAACAAAGATATCGGTAATAGCATCAAGACGAACTCACTATGTGTAAAGTATAAAAAGGAAGTAAATTTTATAAGAAGAAAAAAACGAAAACAGAGTAGCGGCACTGAAAATTTGATATGGTTGAAACAAATATGCATCGATGGCGGTAACAAAATGATATAATTTTATACTGTAAATAATCCAGTCTTCAATAATTCTTTTACATTCTTCTGAAAAACGTACTTTAAAAAAAAATGTTATATAACAAATGCATTTTGGATGGCACGGAAGACATCGTGTGGGAAAATGGCGACCCCGGCTTCATTACCAAAGCCAGTTGTGACAATGGGAGGGATGAATCATTTTCGAAACATGATACTGACTTTAAGAGCAATTATAGGTTCATTTATGTATTTGAAAGTTTTCAAAAGGGATAAAGTATGAATTAATTATTAGCTTATTATTTCTCATTAATTTTTTCCTTAAAAAAGTATAAGTATCGGATATTGATGAGCCCCTTACTCATCTAAAAAAAATTTCCCCTCAAAAACGAGCACATAATTGGGACTACAGCTTAGATTTGAGTAAATACGGTATAATGGCTCTAATTTTCTTGTAACTGCTAGTGAATGTATTATTTGTTATCTTGTATGGTACTCAAGCTCAGTGATTCTCAAACTTTTTTGTTACGGTACAATTTCAAAATTTGGCGGCACACTAAGGATAAAAAAGTTTAAAAGAATTTTACTTTTCTGCATACACGTCCATCTATCCACGAAAGATAAAGTTAAACATGCCACTAATACCTTTAGTTTATTTCTATAAAGCGCCCGAATGATTCGGTTCTAGATTTTATTATTTTTTTCTCAGAGTATAAAAATTTTTAAAAAAATTGGGCAACACACAAAAGTGCCGTCGCACAATGGTTGAGAATCACTGCTCTAGCTTCCTGTAATAAAATGCAATATTTCAGTATTTTCGTCTCTTCTTTTGTGTATATATCAATTATTATCATTAAAAATGAATTATACATGACTTGAGAGTGATGAGATTTTCCATAATTTGTTTTTCTTTTTGTTGATTAATATTCAAGTAGGGAGGAAATAAACATTTGAAAACTAATTTAGAGTGGCTAACTTTATTTTGTAAAAATATTTGAAGTATCATTTTGTAAGCTTAATTAAAATATTTTGAAAGATTAATTTTTAAATTTTTTTTTAATATTGTTGATTTATTTTTAAAATACAAGTCATATATATCTTGTAAATAAGTTTTAAAAACTTATTTAATTTTATATACAAAAAAAAAAACTTCCATATTTATTTGTAAAAATAACAACTGTAGCAATTCTTAGTTACAGGTAAAAAAAGGAATTACAGACTTAATTTTTTTATTCTAGTGCATCTTTAAATTTATTCCTTTAGGGAAAATAATAGAACAAATTAACTTATCACAGTTTTCAGAAAACTTGTACCTCATGGATAATATTATTGGATGCGAAGTTCGCTGCAAAGAGTGTTGCTTGAATCTGTGGATGATATACACTCATGTCCATAAATTAAGGCTAATGAAGTTCAGGAAAAGAAAGAGACAGAAGCAAAACAAATTTGACTTATTTGTAAAGTCTATTTATTAAACAAAAGGTAAAGAGCAAAAAAGATGCTATATGTTTAACATAATTAATAAAAATTGCAATTTTTACTCCCTGGAGCAAATTTTAAAAAGAACCTATTTACAAAAACAGTAAAACATGGTTAGTATGATGGTTAATACGGAGTATGTCTCCCGGACGATGCAATACAGGCCTTACAACGCCTACGCATGCTGAGTATCAAATTATCAATCTGATCTTGGGGAATATTACACCACTCATCAAGCAATGCCCTCCGAAGTTCCGGTAGACAGGTGGGAGGGGTTGACGGGCTGCAATTCGTCGGCCAAGCATATCCCACACATGCTCTATTGTATTCAAGTCCGGTGAGTATGCTGGCTAATCCATTCGGGTGATATCCTCCGATTGAAGGCATTCGTTTACAATGTTTGCACGGTGAGGACGGGCGTTATCATCCATAAACAGAAATTCAGCACCCATGGCGCCCCGAAACAAACGTACATGTTGTTCCAGAATGACATCCCGATAGATGTGGCCTGTCATCGTTACACTCTGAACATGCAGGTCAGTTCTAGAACCAAGAATAATTCCTCCCCAAACGAGCCATCCTGCACCACCGTAACGGTGTTCTCTTGGTGGTAACGGGTACCTGGTGCTCTCCGTATGAAAGTCCGGCGAGAATCAGACTGCAAACTAAACCTGGACTCGTCGGAAAACATCACACAAGACCACTGTTGTGGTGACCACAATGCATGCTCTCTACTCCAGGTTAATCGCAGGCGACAGTGAGTTGCGGTAAGGGGAACACATCTGACAGGCCTACGAGCATATAGACCAATGTGCCCTAAGCGTCTGTACACGGTCTGCCTTGAAACTGTCGTACCGGTAGCCGAAGAGAACTGACGAGATAGGTCTGATACTGTGCTCCGTCTGTTTCTTTTGGCAGTAACTGCCAAATACCGGTCCTCATTCGGGGGCGACCTGTGCTGTAACATCTACTCACATTACTATCATCTTGGAATCGTTGCCAAAGCCTGAGATGAAACTCTGGGTGATTCCAAGTTCCTCGGATACTTCCTGCTGGGTTCGTCCACATTCCTGTCGTCCGATAATTCTACCACGTAAAAAATCCTCCAAATGCTTCCTTTGTGCCATAACTATGCGGTTATTGCACTGAAAGGCTTTTAAAGCGCTTGTGAACAATTTTATCTCTTTGCCACCATTCCTTATATACCCCTCTCTTACACTCTCGTCATTGTGACATACTATCCGCGCCATCTGGTGGTTTCCTGTAATTTGCATATTCTTCTTCAAGATGTGTGTGATAATTCTACAGGTGAAATTTTTATTTTAGAGTTCAATTTCTGTGTGATTCTGAATTATCCTTAATTTATGGACATGAGTGTATTATTCTGTTATGTATTTGAAGGAATTCAGTGTTGACTCGGGATTATTTTTCATTGCGATTTTCTTTAGGATGTTATAAAATATTCTTGGGTTAGGAACATTATTGCATACCGTATCCCAGTATTTCTTTTTGGATTTTTTTAATATAAAATCGGAGCCGGCTGGAATATTGCTTACATCGAATCCACAATTTTGGGGGGATTTCCCGAATGGCTTTTTTTCTGAAGTATTTCTTGAGTTTATAAAGGTTATGACAAGCATTATTCCACCAGGGAGGGAAGGTTCTATTAGAGATTTTTATATTTCTAGTATTATTTGAAATTATTTTAGCAATATTAACAGATTATGATTGTAATCGCCTATCTTAAAAACTGTTGGTTTTGCTTGTTTTATTACTGAGGGACAATCCACTTTTTTTATAGTTCGTTTAATCGAGTTATGAAAATTAAAATCTGTGATAATAGGACAATGGTCACTATTGTAAGAGCTGTCTAAAACAAAAGTATTGCTGTATCCGATGTGGCTTGAAGAGCATAAAGTAAAATCCAGAAGAGCACTAGAGCCAACATTGCTTCTATGCGTTGGAACATCAGTATTGAGAATAATGGAATTAGAATTTGTTAACCAATCCACAAAGATTTAATTGTATTGAGAAGCATGATTTGAGCCCCATATTGGGTGATGCAAATTAAAATCTCCGAATGTAAAAACTGGGTCCGATAAGGAATCAAGAAAAGAATTAAGTTGTGTAATATTATGTCCTCGAGATGCATATAAATGTATCAGATGAAAAGAAGTATCATTAATTATAATTTGCAATATTAAAATTCCATAGTCTGAAGATGGCGTATTGTTAAAGGATATTTGTCTGGCAGAAGTATTTGATGGTACTGCTATCAGCAGCCCTCCTCCTGGCCTGTCTTGTCTGAAAATGATTTTACCTGGGATTTGCAAATTGTCCTTAGGTTTTAAAAAAAGTCTCTTGAAATATCAAAACATTTGATTGCGAAAAGGGAGGAATTTTTAACCAAATAAGTTTTTTTTTAAACTTCTACAATTCCATTGTAGAAAGCGCATAAGAAGATATACTAGGGAAAATAAAATATCAAAAAAAAATTTTAATCCTCCGCTGCAATGAAATATATTTATAGATAATTTATCTATATTTTTAAGAAAGAAAAACATAACTCAGAATTCGCGAATAATATCTTCAATTTAAAACTTTAAAATTATCCAATTTCAATATTATTTTATGTATCATCTATATTGTGAGATGTACTTGGTATGGATATTTCAATTTTCTTGCGTAGACTTATCTTTTTTTTTTCCTATTAGGCGATGACGGTGATTTACTAATTTCTATTATTCCTATCAAATGTTTAAACATTGATTCCGTCATTATTTGCAGCGAGACTATTATGGTTGTAGTTTGTTTTTCGAGAGCTGCTTGAAAAATTTCTCTACTATGTTTTCTAATTTTTTCTCAAATTCTTGTATATTTGGTCCTTGGGCTGTTGTTTTTACTTCTATAGCGTAATTTGCGGAGTGAGTTTCCTTGAATTTTTGTCGAGCCTCTCCCAAAGTTGAGTGCTTAGTATATTTGAATTCGAGAATTTTTTTTTCTTTTATAAAAGTGGGGGAGTTTGCCGGATGATCTCCTTTACAGTTTGTGCAATTCTAAGGATTTGTACATTGTCCAGAATGGGATCCTCCACAATTAATTCATCGAGCATCGCTGGAACAAAAACGTGATGAGTGCGTGAAACTATAACAATTGCTATATTGCCGAGGTTTATCTATGAATAATTGAGTTCTATGAATAAAAAACCAAAGAGTTTTACACATTCTGGTGTATTTATGCCCAGAATAGTAATTAAGACAGGAGAAGCTTCTTGACGACTATTTGTCTTGTTGAATCTACGGATTTCAACAATTTCACACAATATCACATTTGAGTTTTTTAATTCAGTTTCCACATCTGCCAGATGTATATTAGTTGAAATGTCAAAAAGTAGGAATTGCGAAGTGAACCTTTCCCATATTATGTTGGCTTTTACTGGAATATTTAGAATTTGTTCAATAGCTGTTATCTGAACAGCGCATATAGGATCCAAGGTATTTTTTATTTTTCCGCTTCGAGTGAAGTACATACAGTCAGTCACAAAAGTCTACATACACCTATCAAAATAGGGTTATCTCTAAAACTGATTAAGTTTCAATTTGAAAAATTATATCGACCTTTCAATTTCAGCGAAAAAATATGCTTTTCGCAATAAAAAAGTTCAGAAATAATAATTACTGGGAAATGTTGTGAAATGTGTAGCGATTGTCACGTCACAAAAGTCTGCATACACTCGATTGGCTGATAATAAGAATTTTGCATACAAATTTTTTTTCGAAGATCACCTTAGTTTGAGGTGACACGTGTTGTTCTATATTCTAATCTTCATTTTCCGCGATTTTTCAACATTGTAACTTCAACAAAATGAGCCAGGGAAAGGAAACATCTTTAGATCGTAAAGTTGAAAGGTGAAAAGAAATCTTTTCCCGAAATTGCCAAAATTGTAAAAAAACCTCGGTCAACAGTGCAAACAATCTATAGAAATTACGTTAAGCGTGGAAATGTGCTCAACAAATCTCGATGTGGTCGTCCACACAAGCTTAGTGATCGTGATGCAAGAGCCGTAGTAAGAAAAGTGAAGAAAAATCCGAAAATTAGTGCTCCAAAATTAGCGGATCAAATTGCAACAGCAAGTGGAAAGAAAGTACATCCAGAAACTGTTCGTAGAATTCTTCGATCAGGCGGTTACAATGGCAGAGTTTCCAGAAGTAAACCGTTCATCTCATCTGTGAACCAACAGAAGAGACTTGATTTTGCTTCTGCACACATTGACAAGGATTTTGACTTTTGTAAAACAGTTGTATTCACCGATGAGAGCAAATTCAACGTGTTTGGAAGTGATGACCGCGGAAAAGTCTGGAGGGAAAAAAAACATAGCAATGAACCCCGAGAATTTGACTCCAACTGTGAAACACGGCGGAGGTAGTGTGATGGTTTGGGGCGCAATAGCGGCAACTGGAGTGGGCAATTTGGTGTTCCTCGATGGCAACATGAATAAATTTGGATACTTAAAGATTCTGCAAAGCAATCTACACCCATCTGTTCCAAAATTAGGACTTGTGAGCAACTTTGTCTTTCAACAAGACAACGATCCGAAGCCCACAGCTAACATTGTTAAGGAATGGTTGCTCTACCGCACGCCTAAACAACGACATTCACCGCCACAGTCGCCGGACCTTAATCCCATCGAACACCTCTGGGAGGAAGTTGATAGAAGAGTTCGACAACAAGCAATAACCAGCAAGGAAACTCTGAGGAAGGCCATAGAACATGCCTGGGCCCAAATTTCACCTGAGACGACGAAGAATCAATCTTGTTATGTCAATGCCAAACCGAATGCAGGCAGTTATTGCTTCAAAGGGAGGTCCTACAAAATATTAACATTACATTTTTGCTTATTAATTATTGAAAATTGTGTTGTTCTGTCCCTGTATGTAGACTTTTGTGACTATATAATTTCATATTTTGTTTATTTTTGATATATTTTAATGAATATATTCCTAACTTTCTTTATTAGATATGAATTATTATCTAAGATAATTACGAAAATAAAGTTGTATTTTCGAAAATAGAAGTATCGTGCTAGATCTGTGTGTTTTGGGGGGTGTATGTAGACTTTTATGGTCGACTGTATGCGTTATTTTATCATGCCTTGGTATTTTGTTTTTAATTCAGCATGTAATAAGTGGGAGTTCGATTTGGGGATGCTTCCGGTTTTTCCTGTGTGTTCAAGTAAAATTGTAATTTCATTAAAGCTTTTATTGTCAATTCGCAGAATTAATTCTTGGGTAGATTTAAAATATTTATAGTCTGTAGCTTCCTTCATGTTATCAGTCATTTTTGCTTCATCGCATTCCGTAATCCGGAGTGTGGAGTGACTCAGTTTGAGTCCCCTTCAAGGAAGAAAAATGGGGAAAAAAGAAATTGGTTACTTTACCAAAGTCCAGAAAAGAAAGGAAATAAATAAATAAAACCTCTTTCTTAGAGGTGTACCAAAATATATTAATTCACTGTAAAAGTAAAAAAAAAAGGGCAGCGAAAACTCAGGTCAGAGGCAACAATCTCGAAATTTCAAAACACACGTCCTTCTAAAACTCGGAGACAAGCCCATTTGATCTAAACGGAAATGTTTCTATTCACATCTTTGACTGCCGTGTACTTGATGCCATTCGACTACAAACAGCGACCATTTCTTTGTTGTTTGTTGTATTCATGGAAAATAGTAACGAAAGTAGTGGTATTTGGTGGCGTAACAAAGAATATGACACTCCCCCTCCTCCCTGCAAAGTCAGGTTTGGAGCCCAATCTGGATCTTAAAAAAGTTCGTACTTGGCGTCAGTAAGGCTTTGGGCTCCCTAGAATCCTGTCTCTTCCCACCCGAGGATGTACGCTACGCCATTGACCACGTCGGCAATGTTCAGACAGTTGTCCGAATATACATCGTATTGAGGACAGTCACTAATTATTCGCTGCAAGATCGCCTGAATGGCAGCCCATTTCTTTGTGGCATGTGATAGCGAGAAATTCATATAGACATGTATGTCGCACCTCTCCTTTCCAGAAGTAATTATTCGAAAAATTTGCCCCCTTTTTTTTTGTTGGTTGATTAGCAGTCAGTATAAAGAGAAATAAAACATTAAACAAAAGGATTTCACTCGATTCAGGAAGTTGAGAGATAAATTAGGATGAAATGTTTGATCCTTTCTGATGTTCCACATGTTGATTGGATGGTGCATTCAAAAGTCATAAAAGTCGTTGGCAAATGTTGCTTGGAGCACCTAGCCCTGTCGGACTCGTGATCTCCTTTCAGGGATTTTTACGAAGAATGATTTCCAAGTATTTTGATTGGTTGGTAATTTCTGATCTACAGAACGGTAGACTGAAAGTACTTTGGAAGATGCCATGTTTTGCACCGAGGAGGGTGAGGAAATATTTCATCGTGGGATTGTTCGATTCTTCCTGTTATATGATACACATATTATTTTTCATGAATAGGGTTTCCATAATAGAAGGTATAGCAGTTTTTCCATGAAGTTGGGAAATCTAAATCGTTTGGGGGACGAGTTAATACTTGTATTGCGAATCTAAATGTAAATTGCTTTAAACGCGTTGTCGGTTTTCTGTTTCAAATTTTCTAAAAAATTATATACATGTACAATTATTCATTAATAGGGTACCGATGCATTCATTTTCATGTGTTCAATACAGGAATAGTTCTATAATTTAGAAAGAAAAAGAATTAAATTTATCACACATATAACTGTCTCAAGAACTGTAATTAATATGAAAGCTTTTCTCGATTTTAATAGTATCAGTAGCGCACACAAAAATTTTTCAAGGGGGGAGGGGGTCCATGGTTGAAAGTCCCCCTACTGGTATCATACCTCAAGACAACATCGATTCTTCTTAATAAATTATTGAATTAATAATTAGCATTAATTAAAAAAATAAATTGTTAGTTACAAGTCCTTTATTAAATTTTACAATTATGTATATATATATATATATATATATATGATTACCATCTATCGAAAAAACTCAAGAGCTTCAGGAGAGGGGTCCAGACCCCTAGGACACCCCCTTGTGTGCGCCACTGTATAGTATGTAATATAAATTTACGGAGTGAGTGTGAGCAAGAGAAATTAACGTTGCACTGTTCAGCTACACGAGGGTTTTGGCGACGGACCTCGTAATTTTGAACCATGGTCAAGTGACGCGGACGACACCTGAGCTGGCTCTCCCTTCTCCTAACTACCACACCAATGGGAGGACATTTGAGCTCTCGACAGATTTAACGTGCATCGCTTCCCTACACAGCAAGTCTTCAGTGGTACTGGGCTCGAACTCGTGACACGTAAACCACGAGTTCGATACCTTGGCTACCCCGGCCACAATAAATTTACGGAGAAGTCATCGTTACGCTTCTAAATGTTTCTATTCTTTTGTATTTTTTAAATGAGTTCTCAAAGGACTCTAATTTTGTAAATGAAATCTCTGTAATGATTAGTATCATATAAAAAAAAGTAAGCATACGTCTTCTGTTAATAGTAAAAGTGGAGTGATTAAATTTATTTTAATAAAATTAAACAATTCACACAAAGCTAAGAATTTTTATGTTGTAAAAATTTTAAAAAGTGTGAGACAAGCATATTTGTTATGTTACACTGCGCAGAACGGCAAAATTCTGTTTAGTTCCAACAGGGCTGACCCTATGGTGTTAGCCGCCCACGTGCAAAGACGTAATGTGCCACCACTTTGAAGAATTTTTCATATTTTGTCTTATACTTAACATTGACGTTATAAAATTATCTGTCTGTATAAGAGTAAGAGAAACCCAGTGGCTGAGTGGTAGTGCATCACGCTTCCACACCACAAGTCCGAGGTTCAAACTCCGGCCTAGGCAAGGTCGATTCAGCCTTTCATCCCTTCAATGGGTCGATAAATGAGTACCAAGCTTGCTTGGGAACGTAACACTGGAGGTTTCGCGTCTGACTGACCATTTGACCGGAACATCTGCTATTGCTCCTCAGGGCCCAAGATCACGTATATTGAGTTAGGTACAGTAGGACTTGGCCCTAATAGGCTGTTGCGCCCCTGAATTAAGTTATAAGAGTAAAAGGTTAAACGTAAATAAAGGTTGAACGCACTATTTATCTTTTTAGCCATCTATTAGGTTATAATAACGACAAAATAGTTTAACAAAAAATAAACAAAAAAAAATATTAGTTTTAAAATAAGAATAAGCATTTTTTTATAATTAAAAATACTAATTGTAATAGTATTTATACTATAATCGTATCTGTATTAATATCTAAGTCCATTCAGGCTTTCAATATTAGAAATGTTGTGAAACTCATACAGAAAGCTTAATGTTGAATAGCACTCAGATAATAAGATACATCTTTCATTTGCCAAAGAGACCTCGTGATCAAGAATTGCAAAATAGGAAGTAGTCTTCATTTGTTGGAAGGGTTTTGAACTGGTTCATCTCTCACTGCCATCGAAATCAAATAAATTGAGATCGAGATGGAACTTTATAAGAGATAAACTTTTATATGAGAACAAGATAAACTTTTCCTGAGATCGAGATGGAATTTTATAAGAGATAAACTTTTATATGAGAACAAGATGGAACTTTATACGAGATAAACTTTTATATGAGAACAAGATAAACTTTTCCTGAGATCGAGATGGAAAATTTGGCATGCTACCTAAATCTTTAGCAAGTGCTTTTGCTGAATCAACAAATATTTTTAAGTTATCGTTTTTGATTGTTTTATGATTTGTGTCTTAGTTCCTTTTAAGATCATGTTCCGTAGCAGCTGAAATAGAGTTTTTATACATATTGTTTTGAACACAAAAATATTGCAGTTTTCATTTTTCTTAAAAAATTGCGATGTTCCTCTTCAATTGATCTTTTCATATATCTTTATTGTATTGATCTTTATTGTAGTTGAATAGTTTGGTTCTTTTTTAATTAAGAAATAACTTTTTAGATTGTATACATAATATGAATTAAAACAAAATCCAATTTCATTTTCAAACGATTGAACAAGCACAGCACTTTGTCTTAATCGTCTTGTGAGTGCCTCTGACAACACTTTTAGCCTCTCACCGCTGATTAGACACTCCAATAACAGAAGGAGTAAGAGGGATATAAGTCACACACTCGATAAATTGTGATGTTTTCTGTTAAGTCATAAGGATGTTTACACTGTCCTAATATTCTCCAATTTCAGAGTGGGGCTTTAATGGACAGTCCTTCTGCCCACAGGAAATGCGAGGTCATTGGCGAAAAGGGACCCAACTGATGAAAGCCAAATCAAAACATAAACTTCCCATTTTTATGGTGGAACTAACCAATAGACCGGATTCCCCTGATATACACTGGTGTGCAAAAATTAAGGACGAAGTCGAAAAATTAGCATATCAGCTGAACGAAGAGGCAGAGCGGACAGAAAGACCAATCAGGAGATTAAGTGAGGTGATGTACGGTAGCACATGCGCAGATATGCAGGTAGACGTAATGGGGGAGTGTCTGAGTAGTAAAGCATGTTGTCTGTGTAAGATTAGTATTTCTGGCAAAGAGATTGCACACCGTATAGCAGTTAAAATCACACCGAGTTGCTGCCTCAGCGAGAAATGGCGAATAATCAATCTGTTAGATGACATCTGGATGCTTTTACCCGAGGTCGAATCATTGGGAAGTTGGAGGAAGGTCGCAGTGTGACAAGTGTGGCTGCAGAGTTCAAAATTGCTCACAGCATCATTTCACGACTTTGGAGACGATTTCAAACTACAGGAACAGCTATCCGGGGGTTCAGTGGTGGTCGTCCACGAGGAACCACACCCGCAGATGACCGGTATATTGCCTTACAGGCCAGAAGAAACAGGCGGGAGAAATCGCTAGACACACGACACAGGCGACTGGACGACCGATATCGCGTTTTACCGTGGCCAGAAGACTGCACGGTGGTGGTCTGTTTGCACGACGCCCTGTACGGTGTGTACCTCTAACGCCTGCCCATCGGAGAAGGCGTTCTCTGTGGTGCCGGGAATACCGGAATTGGAGAGACAATGAATGGGGACGAGTACTCTTTACAGATGAGAGCAGATTCAGTCTGAGTAGCGATTCTCATCGCATACTCATCTGGAGAGAGCGGGGAAGCCGCAATCATCCCTCGAACATCATTGAAAGGGACAGGTATGGAGGTGGCGGTGTTCTCGTTTGGGGAGGCATCATGCTTGGTAGTCGTACAGACCTTCACATCTTCGACGCAGGTTCAGTCAACGGGACCCGTTATTGTAACGAGATTCTTCTTCCATATGTGCGTCTTTTTAGAGGCACTATGGGTCCGCAGTTCCTTTTCATGGACGACAATGCACCATGTCATCGCACAGTAGCTGCCGAACAGCTCTTAGAGAGTGAGGATATTGAACGTATGGATTGGCCGGCACGATCTCTGGATCTCAATCCCATCGAGCATGTATGGTATTTTCTAGGCAGATGCTTAGCAGCTCGTACCTTACCACCAGTAACGATTCCGGAGCTTCGATTGGCGCTGCAAGACGAATGGGCAGCAATGCCTCAACAACTCATTGACACCCTCGTTCTCAGCATGGGCAGACGCTGTGAAACCTGCCTAGCAGTCAGGGGAGATCATATCCCCTACTGAAGACCGGATATTTCTTGCTGGACACCCATCACAGGGATGTTTCGGCCTTCAGTCGCATTGCGCTCCATGCTACTTTTTCAATAAAGCTTCTTTTTATCCCTCTGATTTCTCTTTTAGTAAATGTTGCTTACATTACTCATGTCCTTACGTATTGGGGATCTTACGGTATTAAATGTGTTGATTTGGAATGCTTTTGTACAAAGTTATATTGAAAAAACCGTCTCGTCCTTAATTTTTGCACACCAGTGTATTTGAATTAAAGACCTGCTGCCACCTAATGATTAAGATCGACACATATAACAGACTGCCGGGGATTACTCAGTGTTACAATTGTAACCTGTTTAATCACTCGTCCAAATACTGCCATATGCGCACTAGATGCCTCAAATGCGGGCAGGAGCACAGAACGAAGGACTGCGATATTAAGGAGAAACTTGAAAATCCAACATGCATCAACTGCAAAGAAGTAGGCCACCTGGCCAGTTCGTTTAGCTGCCCCAAATACCCTCAAATTAAAAAGAAAACAACCGACCAAGTTCAGAATAAAAATGAAAACAGGAATCTGTTTCAAGCCGACAAGGTCACCGCAAAGGATTTGTCCTATGCCGATGCCCTCCAAGGCACAAATTCCATAAATAAACAAAGTACTTCATAACCCGACACACAGACAATAACCCAAAGACAAAACTCCCCCCACCCCACAACTAACGAAAACACTAATGAAAAGCCCTTCGGAATAATGGACGCCGTGTTCGAAATTAAAAAACTCTTCGCTGATTACTCCTTCCTTTTGGAATTGGGGAAACATATAAGAGCGGCCAAGGGAAAAGACAGGGTAGATGTATTCTACGAACATGTAATGAAAAATTATGAGTAGTTAATCTACTCTAACAAATTGCAAAAACTACATAAAAACCTCACAGCAAAACCCCAAACTCTTCAACACGCCTCCGAGTACACTAGACCTCCCAATGGGAGTCGAGTTGCCCGACCAATAGGAAAGCTTGCTCTTTTACCCTCCGAAGATTTTGCCTCCCTCCGAGCCATTCTGAACCCTGTTACTTCACCTACTCCCCGACAACTTTCCCCCCAATTCTCTAGACATCTCATCTACACTCAGACACCCCCCCCCCCCCGACAAAAAGATTTTTTAACTCATCTTTCACATTGAAATTTTACATCTCAAATTATAACAAAAAAGGGCAAACTATGAGACTGGAATAAATACTTGTCCATAAAGCCAGCCTAGCAGCAGCTAGGCTTCTTCTTCAGTTATGAGGTAGACCTAAGATAGGGAGTAAACAAAGTGAGAATGAGAGGGGTTCGCCTTAGCTAAAAATAGCATCAGCGGTCAGGAATTGGTGGGGGGAGAGGAAAATCTTTTTGGTAGAAACGGAGAAACAGCTTTTTTCGTTTCTTTCTTCAATCCGGAGGGGAGGTTTTCGTTACATTTAGCAGAATGGGGGGGGGGGGGAATTCTTAGAAATCAGGTTGTAAGTTTGTTGAACTATGAGGTAAACGCGGTACATGGGGTGAGTCTGGTTCGTGAAGTTATTTTGAGTGTTTATCGTCGGGTTGTTATGATGTTGGATTGCAGAGTGGAAATTTAAGGATAGCTTCGCTATTAGGGTGTGGATGGGTTCAACACACAGAGTTCTTCATGGAGTACTGATCTTGGGATAAACCTGGGAGCTCTGGCTATCACTCGAAGCGCTTTATTTTGAAGTCTTTGGATATCGTTCAGGTGGGTGTTACTGGCTGATCCCCAAATGGGGCATGCATACGCTAAGATGGGGCGAAGATATAGGTCTTGTAAATGAATATTCGGTTTTTTAATGAAAGTT
Source organism: Trichonephila clavata (assembly GCA_019973975.1). Taxonomy (NCBI): domain Eukaryota; kingdom Metazoa; phylum Arthropoda; class Arachnida; order Araneae; family Nephilidae; genus Trichonephila; species Trichonephila clavata. The sequence goes on from BMAO01022018.1 coordinate 47,012, forward strand.
TAGATTTTCTTCCAATCAGTTCTATTGCAAACTATGAGACGAAAGCTTACCACCCAACTTGAAAAGATAGGAGATTATGATCTCGACACTTGACAGAGATCGAGTGCTCCATTGAAATGTTCCAACTCCTGGCGAAAAGGGACAGAGGGATTGAGAGGTTTCTCTCCCTCTGCTGTAGAATAACTGCTTGAGATCCCCATGATTAAATATCATTTATACTGAAAAATATGCATAAATGCATTTAAGAACTTGATAAAAATTAATTTCGTATAGTAAAAATAAATGAAACATTTTAAAATAAAAATAATCTTTAGACTAAAAGTTATTTTTTTATTCAAAAAGGATTTCTCTTAAAACAAGAATAAATAACAAATAAATATATGTTAACTTCAAAAAATTTACCTCAAATAATTTTAATTCTTAAAAGTTTGATACTTAAAATTTTTTTAAAGAAAACACATGGTGGGCCGCAATCTATGCATTGATGAGCCGCGTGTTTGACACGCCAGGGCTAAGTGAATTAGTTTATATGAAATTACTTTTCAACTAGGAGATGGAGTATTCATATAAGCGGACAGATATATGTAAAGATTATGATTTGCTTTTAATATATGTTTTCTTTATTAAAAGCTCATTATGATCTATATAAATCTGCTTTACTTCTATTCTTAGTGCTATGTTGTGAATCTCATGATTCACCGATTTGATTATATGGCATCATGTTAAATTTAGGGCTTTTTAAAAAAATCGCAAAGAACCCGCAAATATTTTTTTAATATAGAGCTAAAATACCATTACGTCCCAGCAACATAAAATAAAATTTAGAATTTAGGCAAACATCATTCCCACTAGTAATACTATATGAATGTCGAAGTGTTTTTCAAAAAGGCAAATGAAAATCATGTTTAAAAAGAAAGAGAGTTCAAGATTTTCTCTCAAATTACTAGATACCAAATAAAATCACAAGAAACTACCTTTTTAATAGAGGTACAATGCATACACTGAAAAGGAAAACGGGCATTGTTTATAAGCGTTTAAAACCATACACACAGAAATCACTTTTTTCTCTATTTTGTTTGTGACGTCGTCACAATGGAGGAATCGCCCCTATTCATTAGGTGCTACACAGCTGGGGACCACGTGGCTTTGGCGGTATTGTGCTGTGTCGGACAGCTGGGCTGTCGGCGACGGTGTGACTGGCAAACACTATGGGCTGGGCATCACTGCATTATTTTCCATTCATAGGCAGTGATTGTCCGTCTTGAAAGGCTGGCGCCTCCGCTGAAGGCGGCGAGATGTTTCAAGTGCCAGATGTCAGCCAAGCCCTTGTCGCCGGGGACCTTTGAGAGGGACCGGAACTTTTGTGATCTCTGCACGAATGGAGAGCTTGCAGGACCAAGGTGCCGGGTGCAAAACCTTGAGGCCGGCCAATGGGGGTTGATGAGAGGCGGGGAGTGGACCCGCCCCTAGAGTTTAAAAGAGTGGACCCAAGGAGAAGAAAACTCCGGGATAGACTCCCTCGATAGATTCCCGAAACAGACTCGACGAATCTAGGAAGAAAAGCGCGAGGCGAGGGCCTCCCGATCAACTCCCCACGATAAACTCCCGAGACAGAACCCGATGGACTAGCGTGAAGGACTCCTGAGGCAGTATCCGACGGGCGAACAAAGAAGACTGGAGAAGTGTACACCCATGCAGACACCAATGTTAAATAGGACTAGCTGGCTGAATAGATGAGTAGATCGAACACCTGTAACTGATTTTTTTTTCTCTTTCCAGTGATCTTCTGAATGTTGTACCTCAAATAAACATTTGATTAGATCACCGTAAAAAGTATTTTTTTTAATAATTAGCTTGGCGACCACCTGCAACTGAGCCCACGACGTCACATGTTTTTCTAAATTGTATCTTAAATTGAAAACTTTTAATTTCTCCAAATGCATATTGAACTTAAACGCTCCTACACTATCTTAGGTAATAATAACCATGCAAAACAAATTTCACAATTATCATTTTGAGACGCATTTGTTAAATATCGATCCACAGTGAGTTTCCAGTGCCGCTGATCAGCAAAAAATGCTTTTCTATTGCTTTATTGCCGGCTCTGCCACTAATTTTTCTGTCAAGTGAAGGGGATTGTGAAAGGAGAAGACTGTTTGAGCATGCGCAGTGGGCACCGCCTAGCGGTGATTAAGTGTATTAAGAAAACGAGCGTTCAGTTCTCAGAGTGAGAGTGTGAGCGGGAGATCGCACGAGCGAGAGCGAGAATTACGGTGCCCATCACAGTGTTCCGACATTCGCCCCGAGCAACAAAGAAAGAATAGAAATAAAGATATTTATCACCAACGCAGTCTTATTACTGAGAGTGTGTGTGAGAGAGAGAAACACATAGGGACCACTACCCACCATTGAGTGGTCCGTCGAGCCGGAGAAGTGAACATCCTAAGTGCCGTGAGTAGTGGTCTTTTTTGTTTTGTTTTTATTATAATAAATTGAGGACTAAATTAACTTTAGAAAAATGTTTAAGAACTGCCGTAAGGAAGATCTTCGTATTGTTGCTCTTGAACTTGGTGAGACTCTTTCTGAAAAAGTAACTATAGTTGAGTTAACTGAAATTATTAAAGAAAATAAATATTTTAAGGAGGATGTTGAATTTGTAAAAGAATTAATTCAATATACGATCGAAGACCGTAAAAAAGCTGAGGAAGACCGTAAAAAGGCAGAGGAAGACCGTAAAAAAGTGGAGGAAGCTAGGTTAAGAGAAAAAGAGCTTGAACTTGAGCTTGCACGTTTACATAGAGTTAATTCAGATAACGAGAGAACAGATGAGGGTTATTATTCGCTAGATGCGTTGGTGAAGAGTGTTCGAATCTTAACTGTGAAGGTGCCTAATAGACCTGAAGGTTGGGCATTCTTTTTCGCTTCTTTAGAGAGAGCCTTTGCTTCAAAAAATGTACCCGAGAAATTTAAGTCGGAAATTTTATTAAATTTGTTGGGTGAAAAAGCTGCAAATGTGTTAACATATGTTAAAGATGACGAGCTTAACAATTATGAAAAACTAAAATTAATAATTCTAAGAGAATACGAGCCAAGTGCAAATCAATTTCTTGAACAATTTAAAAAAGCTATGCGTCATCCAAATGAAACGTATACTCAGTATACTTCTCGCCTAATAACTAATTGGCAGTATTACTTAAAATTAAGGAGTGTCTCTGATTTTTTGATAATTTAAATGATCTTATAGTGTCGGACAAAATTTTCAGTACTTTAGAAAAAGAGGTAGCTTCACACATTTCCGTCCGTGCAGGAAATGATTGGTTTCGCCCGCTGGAACTTGCCAAAGAGATAGACTTGTATAACACTTCTCGAGGAAAGTGCTTAAAACCTGTGCCGAATGTCTTTCCTAGAAATAATCCAGTGAAGAGCGCGTCAAGAGTATTTTTGAGTGAGATTAAAAACTCTAAATGTGTTTGTTGCGCTGAATCGCATCCATTATACAAGTGTGCAGTGTATTTAAAACTTCCCGTAACCAAGAGAATAGATCTGATTAAAGCTAATAACCTTTGTTTTAATTGTCTTTCTACATCTCATAGAGCAAAAGACTGTAAATCGAGATATGGTTGTTCAAACTGTCAAAAGCGACATCATAACACCATACATTACACAGAGCGAGCGCGAGACCAGGAAGTAATAAATTCCACCCTGGAACCTCTAAACACATCAGCGCCTGAATTCATCCCAAGTGCAGAAACTGAAAACAACTTACTAACCGCAACGAGTATAAACAGAAAAAAATGTGTTCTGCTAGGCTCAGCAATTTGTTATATAAAGTGTGAAAATGGTTTATTCCCAGTCAAAGCAATTTTAGATAGTGGAAGCACTTCTAACTTTGTAACTAAAAGCTTATGCGAGTGAATTGGATTGAAAAAATACAAATCTAATGTTTTAGTTTCGGGATTGAGCAAATCATTAATTCCGATAGAATCGCGAGTTACAGTATCTATCAGCAATAAAGAAGGGAGTTATGTTAAAACATTAGACTTTTTTTTGGTACCAACTATAACACAAGATCTTGTTCCAACAACGCAGATCGATTTTAATCTGAATAATATTCCCAATCTTAAATTAGCTGATAATAATTTTAATATTCCAGAGCGCGTGCAAATGCTATTAGGTGCAGAAGTCTTTTATGAATTAATGTTACCCGGACAGTTCAAGATGGAGGGTTCAAATATTATTTTTCAAAACACTGTTTTCGGATTTGTTGTTTCCGGATCTTTTTCCTCAGAGGTGAAGGGAAAGGAACATTGTGGGGTTATTCAAGCGGATAATCTAGAGCTTTCAATTAAGAAGTTTTGGGAAATCGAAAGTGTAGAAATCGATTCTGTTAAAACCAGTGAATTAAATATTTGTGAGGATCATTTTAAAAACACTCATTCAAGAGATGACCAGGGAAGATATACTGTGGCGATGCCGTTAAAAGAAGATCCTTCATGTCTTGGTGAATCCAAACAAACCGCGATTTAGAGATTAAACTCTTTGTGGAAACGACTAAATAGAGATAAAGAATATTTGTCCCTGCATCAGAAATTTTTACAGGAATATGAGGATTTGGGTCACATGAGAGAGATCAAGGCGGATGGGTCTGGAGTTGCATTTTATATGCCACACCATGCTGTTTATCGCCCCGAAAAGTCTACAACGAAACTGAGAATAGTGTTTAATGGATCAAGTCCATCAACGAGTGGGAAATCTTTAAATTCAATTCAATTTAATGGCGGACTGGTCCAAGAAGACCTCTTTTCCATTATGGTTCGGTTCCGAAAGCACAAATATGCCTTTACCACGGATATAGAGAAAATGTTTCGCATGATAAATATACACCCAGAGCAAACGTGTTTGCAAAGAATTCTGTGGAAGAAGGGCATAGGAGAACCAATAAAAACGTACGAGTTAACTACAGTCACCTACGGTACAGTTAGCGCACCTTATCTGGCCACGAGAACGTTGAAGCAGTTAGCGATGGATGAAGCTACTAATTTTCCTTTGGCGGCTCCTGTGGTGCTGAGTGACTGCTACATGGATGATATACTTTCAGGTTCCGAGAGTATAGAAGAGTTAATAGAATTGCAACATCAATTGATAGAAATGTTCCAGACTGCAGGGATGCATCTTCATAAGTGGTGCGGTAATTTTCCTGAGATAACTTCAAACCTGCAGGAGTATGCTTTCTTGGAGTCTGATGAGACTAAAGCCCTAGGAATAATTTGGAATCCTAGACCAGACTGTTTCCTTTTCAGAATAGAGCAACAAAGGCCAACAACCTCATTCACCAAAAGAATGGTTTTGTCTACCATTGCAAGAATCTTTGACCCTTTGGGTCTCCTTGGTCCAATTATAGCTTGGGCAAAGATATTTATGCAAAGATTGTGGTTGCTGGAATTGGGATGGAGTGATGAACTTCCTTTTAAAGAAGAAAAGGAGTGGCGTCGATTTATCGACTCCTTGGAAGCTGTGAATAACATCTCTATTGACAGATGTATTGTGGTTCACAGAGCGGAGAGCATTGAGTTGCATGCATTTAGCGACGTATCGGAAAAGGCGTATGGAGCATCCATTTATCTCAAGTCTATATCTGCCCTTGGAGAAGTTAAAGTGTGTCTCGTAACGAGTAAAAGCCGAGTGTCACCTCTGAAGCAGATTTCCATTCCAAGACTTGAACTGTGTGGGCCAGTTCTTGCCGCTAAATTGATGAAGAAGGGGAAGGACGCATTGAAGCTTCAGATTTCAGCTGTGCATTTTTGGTCGGATTCGACTATTGTGATTTCATGGATACATCGAGAATCAAGAGAATTGAAGACGTTCGTGGCTAATCGAGTGTCTAAGATTCATCAACTAAGTTCCCGTGACCAGTGGCATCACATTGCATCGGAACAGAATCCTGCTGATATGTTATCTAGAGGAGTACTTCCTGAGGAGCTTCGTGACAACTCTCTATGGTGGCATGGTCCTGATCTTCTTCAACAGAGTGCTTATTCAACCACCGTCATTGGGGAACCAACCCAGAGAGATGACTTTGACTGCGAACTACGGGTGTCTGAGAGAACTCTGGAGACTTCATTGCTGTGTTCCAAGAACTTTGACTTTTTCAACCATCTTATGGACCTTTCTAATAATTATTTTAAAATATTACATATTGTTTCTTTTATCTATAGATTTATTCACAATTGCAGATCCAAGGTGAAAAGGAGGGGACCTTTAACTACGAATGAAGTAAATGAGTCCGAAACCTGGCTTATCAAGCAGGATCAAAGTGGTATTAATTTAAGTGACCCTTCAGGTAATCTTAAATCTTTAAACATATTCCAGGATGATAAAGGAGTCCTGAGAGTTGGTGGTAGGCTGGAAAAAGCTTCCATACCCTACAGCCAAAAGCATCCAGCTATACTGGCTAAAAATTCTAAATTGAGTAAAATATATTTCTTAACTTTGCATAAGAAATTATTTCATGTTGGGCCACAAGGACTACTGAATGCAGTAAGATTGAGATTTTGGGCTTTAGGAGGTAGAAACCTAGCTAGGAAAACGGTTCATACTTGTGTGATATGTTTCAAGTGTAAACCAGTTCCCTCTTCTCAAATAATGGGCAATCTTCCGTATGAAAGAGTGAATATGGCCCCTCCATTCAGTGTAACTGGTCTAGATTTGGGAGGTCCATATTTTGTAGCTTACAAAAACCAGAGAAAAGGTATCCTTAACAAAATCTATGTTTGTGTTTGCATTTGCTTTGTGACTCGTGCCGTCCACCTTGAAATTCTTTCCGATTTGACTTCGGATGCAATAATTGCAACTCTTAAGAGATTCATGTCTAGGCGAGGAAAATGTTCCAAAATTTTTACAGACAATGCGACAAATTTCGTTGGTGCGAATTCTCAATTAAAGGCATTTTATAAGACCCTTAACTTTCCGGATCAAAATCTGGCAGCATATTTCAGTAAAGAAGGCATTGAATGGAATTTTATTCCACCAAGGGCCCCACATATGGGAGGTCTTTGGGAGGCCGGCATAAAGTCAGTGAAATATCACCTTAAGCGAGCATTGGGAAGATCCCGACTCACATACGAGGAGTTTGAAACAGTGATTATCCAGGTGGAAGGAATCTTAAATTCCAGACCCCTTACACCAATATCCAATGATTTTGATAACTTTGAGGTATTAACTCCTGCCCATTTCTTGATTGGTAGATCAATTAATTCTATTCTTGAGCCCATAGTAATTAATATTAATGACAATAGATTAAGCCGTTGGCAGAAAACAACAAAGGTAATTCAGGTAGTTTGGAAAAAATGGAGTACCGATTATCTGAATACTCTCCAACAGAGAACCAAGTGGATGCTCGAGAAGGGCAATATAATGTGTGGGACAATGGTAATTGTAAAGGAGGATTTTACACCAGTTTGCAACTGGCTTTTAGGGCGCATCGTTGAAGTCTATCATGGTTCTGATGGTAAAGTGAGAACAGTCAGAATTAAAACAAAAACAGAAGAATTTAAGAGGCCCATAACTAAGATTTGTATTCTACCTATAGATGTAAATAGTTAAGTCAATTTCCATTTAAGAAATTATGTGTTTTTCATTAAATTGTGCTTTGTAATTTTAATTTTTTTTTTCTCAAAATTTATTGTAATTTATATATATAATAATTTTGAAAACAATTGTTTAACCTGAAACTGTTGTGAATTGTGAAACTGTATTGCTATTGTTGAATATTAATATTGCAAGGCCGGGGGGTATGTTTGAGCATGTGCAGTGGGCACCGCCTAGCGGTGATTAAGTGTATTAAGAAAACGAGCGTTCAGTTCTCAGAGTGAGAGTGTGAGCGGGAGATCGCACGAGCGAGAGCGAGAATTACGGTGCCCATCACAGTGTTCCGACATACGCCCCGAGCAACAAAGAAAGAAGAGAAATAAAGATATTTATCACCAACGCAGTCTTATTACTGAGAGTGTGTGTGAGAGAGAGAAACACATAGAAACCGAACAAAGACGTTATAGACAATGGATCAATAAACGTTCTAATTTTCTTAAACTATATTTTGCTATTGGGAGACGAACTTATTTTGATTTTTCAATTACTATTTAAAATTCAACAAATTTATCCAACTTATATATTATAAGCTTTATTTTGAGAAATCCCCAAAAACTTTTGCCTGATTAAGGTATCTGACTCCTTGCGACAACATTTTTCTTTAAAAAAAAATGGAGATATGGGAAATTTTTTTTTTTTTTGTTTAGATTTGTTTAGTACATTTTAAGAAAAATATGCTACAATTAAGAATAGAAAAAGATATTATTATTACTAAAATGTGGGTAAAAATTTACAAAAAATATATAGAGAGAGAGAGATATAAACGCGACCCATTCTGTACCAAAAGATTATGAACAAATTCTTAATTCTGATGTGTTGTATGTTATTCATTTTTGAAATGACCTTCAAGATAAGAGATATTTTAATTTTTACAAAAACTAGAGAACTTTTTCTTAATTATTAAATGAAATTGCTTAAAAAAATAGTAATTATACCCACATCAGGGACTGTAAATTTTGTCATAAAGCCAGGGCCGATCCTAGGGTGTCGGCCGCCCGCATGCGAAGACTTAATGTGCCGCCCCTCTAGATAATTTTTTATAATTTGACTAATATAGCATATTTAATTACTTATTATAATATTTTCATATTTGCTTATTATTTTAATATTTATATATTTACTTATTATTTTAATATTTATATATTTAATTACTTATTATAATATTTTCATATTTACTTATTATTATAATATTTATATATTTAATTACTTATTATAATATTTTCATATTTACTTATTATTATAATACTTATATATTTAATTACTTATTACACAATACTTATATATTTAATTACTCTTATTACATTACTTATATATTTAATTACTCTTATTACATTACTTATATATTTAATTACTCTGATAACATTACTCATATATTTAATTACTATTAGAATACTTATATGTATAATTACTTATTTAATGCTTATATATTGAGGTTATAAATTCATCTAACTCTATGAGAGTAAAAAGTAAAACATTAATATAAATGCAAATAAAATTTGAAGGCAAAATTTTAGTTTTTGGTCAGCTAACGGATTATGATCGCGGCAAAATACTTTAACAAAATAATAAGCAAGCAGAAACATTACCTTTGAAATAAAAATTGACATTTTATAATTAGAAAAGTAGGGGAGCGATGGAAGTAAAACTATGGAGAGCTCGAAGTGGTGTGATGTGGTAGTTAGGAGAGGGGGTACCAGCTCAGGTGACGTCCTTGTCACTTGACCATGGTTCAAAATTACGAGGTCCGTTGCCAAAAGCGTTCGTGTAGCTGAACAGGGAGACGTAAATATTCACTCTCTCACTCAATAGAGAATGTGTCCATATCTGAAAGCATTTCTTGTGTAGCATTCCTAAAGACTCCTAGAAAAAATGTTAAAATATATACTTTACCATCAAAGAGGTCACACATCTAATAACAAACTCTGTTTGTTCTGTGTGATTTACATCTGGTGTAAAGTCAAAAATTATAGAGTAATGTTTTGCTTCTTGGACAAAGCGTGTTATCTCATTACGAATAGATTCGGCCAAAATAGTAATTATTTCATTTTGAAAATTCTGGTATAAATAGTATGGAATACGTGTTTTGTTGTTTTTGTATTTACTGACATCATTAAGGTGTTCTGAAATAACTGGATAAAATTTGGTCAATATCTAAACAGTCTTTAAAAAATTACCATTATATCAGCTTCGTACTAGTTCCTCTAAATGCTAAATTTTGACTCTAAAAATGGCACTTCAGCAATCATCCTTTCAATGATGGTGCGTCATCGCCTGTTTCTCTCGATTGAATACGTTTAGTTGTTCCGTGTCGATAGTACAATTTTCCAGTCTTGTCTTTAACTCGCACCACGATTTTATACAGTTAACATGTTTTAGAGTATTTTCATGATTATTATAAAAATAAAAAAAAATAAAAACATTATATTTCTCGTTCTAATAAAATTCTGTCTTTTAGCTTCCTGCAAAAATGTCATCTCGGGATATTTTCGATAACATTTAAATATTAACGCATGTGTGTGCAGTCTTATTTGAAAATAAATTTATAATAATCTATATATATAAAGGAGAAAAGCGACTCACTCACTGACTGACTGACTGACTAATCACGAAATCTCTGGAACTATTCAACCTACAAACTTGAAATTTGGTAGACATGTTCCTTTGATAGAGTAGACATCAGCTAAGAAAGGATTTTCCGAAATTCGAAACGCAAGGGGCGTTACTGGGGGTTAAGGGCTTTAATAATAATTGTTTCCATGTTTAAACTACTTGATGTACAATCTTGAAATTGGGTAAGCGGATTCCTTTCAGAGAGTAGAGATCCGCTACAAAATGAGTTTGCTGAAAATCGACCCCCAAGTGGCGTTGCAGGGGCTTAGGGGGCGTTATAGATAATTATTTCCATTTTTAAACTATTTGACGCATGTCTTTAAATTTGAATATATAGATTCCTTTCGTAGAATAATGATCAGTTACAAAACGGGTTTTGTGAAAACAGACTTCTAAGTGGTGTTGCGGGGATTAAGGGGCGTAATAGATAAATATATCCGTTTTTAAACTACTTCACCTACCTGCTTGAAAATTGGTAGGTAAGTTTCTTTCCTGGAGTAAATATCCGCTACAAAATGGGTTTTGGGAAAATTGACCCCCAAGGGGTGTTGCGGGGGCGGGGGGTTTAAGGGGCGTTATAAATTCCTATTTTTAAGTTATTAGACGTACAGTCTTGAAACTTAGTAAGCAGATTCCTCTCATAGGGTAGAGATACGCTAAAAATGGGTTTCGTGAAAATTGCCCCCAAGTGGCGTTGAGGGGACTTAAGGGGCGTTATAGATAATTATTTCCATTTTTAAACTATTAGACGCACAGTCTTTATATTTGATAAAAAGATTTCTTTCTTAGAGTAGAGATCAGCTATAAGAAGGTTTTGTGAAAACAGACCTCTAAGTGGCGTTGCAGGGGAATAAGTGGCGTAAGAGATAAATATTTTCGTTTTTAAACTATTTGACCTACCTGCTTGAAAATTGGTAGGAATGTTTCTTTCATGGAGAAAATATCCGCTACAAAACGGGTTTGGAGAAAATTGACCCCCAAGGGGTGTTGCGGGGGTTAAGGGCAGATATAAATAATTATTTCTTTTTTTAAACTATTAGACTCACAGTCTTGAAATTTGGTTAGCAGATTCCTCTCATAGGATAGAAATTCACTGCAAAATGTGTTTTGTGAAAATCGAACCCTAGGTGGTGTTGCGGGGGTTCAAGGGGCGTTATTGATAATTTTTTTGCATTTTTAATTAATTGGACGCACAGTCTTCAAATTTTTCTAAGCAGATTCCTTTCATAGAGTGCAATTCCCCTACAAAATGGGTTTTGTGAAAACAGACCCAGAAATGGCGTTGCGGGGGCTCAAGTGGCGTTATAGACAATTACCCCCATTTTTAAACTGTTAGACGTACAATCTTGAAAGTTGATAAGCAGATTCCTTTCGTAAAGTAGAGAACCGCTACAAAATGGGTTTCGCGAATATCAACTACCAAGTTTAGTTTCGGGAGATTAAGAGGCGTAATCGATAAATATTTCCATTTTTAAACTACTTGATCATCCTGCTTGAAAATTGGTAGGCATGTTCTTTTCATGAAATAGAGTTCCTCTAACAAAGAGTAAAATGAAAATTGACCCCAAAGATGTTTGCGAGGGGTCAAGAGGAGTTACAGAAAAAAATTCCTGTTTTTAATTGTTAGGCCCATATACTTGAAATTTGTTAAGCATGTTTCTTTTGTTGAATAGGGATCCACTAAGAATAAATCTTAAGCAAATCAAGTTCTGGGGGTTGCAGGGGGTTACTGGGACGTATTGACAAAAAAAATTACTTTGTTCGAGCTACAAGGACTATAATAATGAAATTTGGTTTGCATTTTTCTTTTGTTGAATTGAAATCCGCTAAGAACGGTTATTTTGGAAAACGGCTCTCAACGGGATTACGGGGATATTTATAGTAAAACTTCTGCTTTTTTCTGTTAGATTTAGACTTGAAATTTGGCTTGCATGTTCAATTTACGGAGTAGAGATCCACCGAAAATTGGTTTTGCGGGAATCCACTTGGTTTTTTGAGTTACGAAAGAGCAAACATCATTCTATGCTTCAATTTTAGAGATTTTTAGAAAATACAAATTAGATGAGTTCTGCCCTTTTTTTTTATCAACAGGTGACAGTTACAGGTATAAGTATATTTTTCAATTCAATCGAATTCTTAATGCTAGGACTTAGATATCAATAATTTATACATATATATAAGCAGTAAAAATTTATAAAACATCATGAAATACCCAGCGAAGCGGGCGGGTAACAGCTAGTTCTACTATATTTATCTCTCTTTAAATTAAAAAAAAAGATTGCAAACGTTGAAATAATTACCTATATTGACCAATTCACAAAGCTTTAAATATCCCAAAGAATTTAAGAAATTTTTTCAATACTTCAGTCAATAACAATATACTTAAATTACTAATAATTGTAACATAATATTACTAAATATTCCTAGATGTAGTGAGAAGAGAAAGAACCACCTAAAAACATGTATTCATTAGCTAACATGTGGTGATTCATGAAATGATCCATATAATTGATGATTCAGAAATAAACCATTTACAACGAACAAATTGTTATCAATATACTAATTAGTAATATTTTTGATAAAAGAGACTCTTTTGATTTTAACATTATTAAAATGCCTTTTTCGGAAAGTAACCTACATCTCTCTCTATCTATTTTCAGAAATATCATCTTAAATTTTATAAAAAGAATTAACGATTTGGTCACAGATAATGATATTAAGCAAAATAATTTTAAGCTATTCTGCAATAATTGCTTGGAATACCACTATCCCAGTAATTTCATTTTTAAATATATTTCTAAATTATCTCTCTAATTCTCCTTTTTAATGTTTAAGTATTATTCTTTGTTTTTTATTATTTTCAATTTGTTTTTGTTTGCTTTGTTTAATTACAAAAAAAACTATCCAGGTGGCGCCACTAATTTTTGCTTCTGGTTTTACCAACTTTACACGTCATTTTTAACGGTCATTTAGCGTGATTGCTGTCGTACGTACAGTTTTTTCCCGCTCTCCGGTTATTTGCATTTTTTCATGTAAGTTTTTGCTTCATTATTCCTTTTTAAAATTATTTTTATTTGTATTTTGTTAAGAATCATTTCCTTTCATATTTTCTATTATTTTTATTTTATTTTTCTTTTGGTTGCAAATTACACGTGGTTGGTTTTAGGCCTAACTTTTCAATATGGGTATGTTTTCCTGTTATGTATAAAATTTCTGCTGAACAGGGGAAGGTTGGATCCATAAAATATATTTAACCCTAATTTTGCTGGTCCTAATTCAGCAACAGCTTTAGAAATCATAATATGTCTTCATTTTAGTCTATTGACTCTTTTGGTTTCTTACATTTTAAAGTTCTAATTCTGTTCCATGTTATACATACGCTTAGTTAATACTTCTACAATAGACTTTTCCATCATTTTTAAAGTTGTGTTTCTTGAAATCTGGTTTAAATCTTCTAGCTTTGTTAGTGATATAATTTTGTATTATCAATTTTATTATGCCATGTATTTCTTTCATTTTATGTTACTATTATTATTATATATATTATTATATTTTATATATATTTTTTATATATATATAATATATATATATGTATATATATATATATATTAATGAAAGAGATTTTTTCGAACTAAATATATTTTTTTTATAGTCCACTTTTTCATGCAGGCAAATACAATAAAATGTTCCTGAATATGTAATCGTAATAGGGTACAAATATAGTAGTACCTTTCAATAAGGAACCTTGTGTTTGACACAATAAGTCCAAGAGCCTGAAATTTAAACCCAACAGACCAGGCATTGGGTTCAATCAGAAATTCAAGTCGTATTAATCTTAAAATAAATTATATACAAATAATTACCTTAGTCATAGGAGTTTTTTTTTAAATTTAAATTTGAAGTTCATGAGAAAGATGAAAATTTTTAATAAAAAAAGTTTAATTACTGTATAAATGTTTGAAACGAGCCATAAAATCTTGTACTTACAGAAATTTATCGAAAATATTCGCAAGGATCTTTTTGAAAGCTTGTGCATTGTGTCCTCCAGTGCTGGTTCATCCATTGGGCGCTTGGGAAAGGGGCCTAGAAAAGCTGGACTTAACCGGATCCAAGGGCCCCACCTTGGATCCTACAGTGCCAAGGGGGCCTGTAGATCTTTTGAGCCTAGGGTCCGAAATGAGCTTAAACAGGCACTAATGTCCACCTAAGCAAGCATTTTTATTTCTTATGTAAACCCAAAGATGTGTGTGTGTGTGCAATCGCTTTATTACATATTCTGTTTTCTCTAAATCAAAGCATGGAACAGACAATGTTACAATTTTTTATTTCTCTGTTCCTTTCCTCTGTTAAATTACATTGCTTTATTAGGAGAGTATTACATTTCATTTATTTAAAGAGGAACACAAACTTGTCTTTGAAATCTTTACCAAAATGATTTCAAAGAAATTCTGCAAAAAAGAAATAAGAAACTTTTTCAGTGTCCCTTATATATAAATAGAATGTCCCTTAATAAGAGGTCAATACGTGAGATCCATATTCAAAGCGACCGGTAGCAACATTAATTGCGCTTTATTCAGAGGTGTACACTACAAGAGAAATTTGTATATTATTTTAAGGGGACTGGTACGATTTACGCAAAATTTTTTTATTTAAGGATTTTCAAAATTTTTTTGGTTGCACCCTATGTGTGTATACTATGTAAAACAGATTTTGTGCTCAAAATTTTATAAAAAGATAGTCATTTAATTTTTTATGAAAAAAACTTGAAATTTTTGAAGTAATTTTAAAATGCTACTCCTACAAAAACTTACATACACGATTGAAATTTGATTTACAAGTACCTCAAACTATGTATAACAAAAGTTCGTATGAGTTTTGCGATAACATAATTGGTATTCATACGATACTTCTTTTTATGAATGTTTATTGAAAATTCCTTAAAAAATGTACAAATTCCAAGTTCAATTATTTTTTAAGAAATAAGTATTGCTTTGATTCAAAAACGCATACCAACTTTTGTTACATGTACTGTTAGCAATAGGTTAAAAAAAATTCAAAGCATTAGGCACAATAGAAAAAATGCCCTAGCATTTTAAATAAAGACCGACTAGTTATTTTATCTTTCCGTGATAAGTAAATTTAAAGTTTTGATTTGCTATAGGGATGTGAATAAAAAACGAATGTAACAGTTATCATAATTCTGTGCTTTTTAAATTTAGAGCTTTCAAATTTTGTCAGGTTATAGAACGATATATAAAGAATAATTTAAGCTAAAAATATTAAATTCGATTTTTTGTCCGATTTTTGTCATTTGAATCGTACTGTGTCCCCTTAAGTCTTAAGAAATACAAATTAATTCGAAATTAAAAACATAATTACCTGTTGCTATTTCAAACGAGCTAAATGGAAGAGATTGAATTGTGTCAATTTCAACAAGCCATTTTTTTCGAAAACGAGTCTGTTGATTGTAGAGATTACAAGCGTTTGTTTTAACTTCAAATAACATTTAAGACTAAAATGAAACATTACTTGTGTCTCGCTATCTTCCAAACCAGTGATTCCCAAAGTGGTCTATATAGACCCCCAGGGGTCCACGTCAGTGAAAAAATAATTTAGAGGTCCATAAGGGAGTCTACGATAAAGGCTCTCATTAACCCACATCGTGATTTTAATTTTAAAAGAAAATGTACCCCCCCCCAAAGGGAAGCTAGATTTTATTTATTTAACAGATTTATTTACTAATTTTATATTCATATATAATGAAGTTAATTTGTACACTTACGAGGTGACAGTATATATTTTACAAAAACAACTACCATCATTTCAGTTTTTCTTGCCAGAGTTAAGGTAAAGGAGCATTATATTGAACGTCACGTATTTTCCCAGTATCTAACAGATAATCTACCAGGGTAATGTTTTTTGAACCTATGTTTATTTAAATGCTCTCTATTCAGATTTTGAATCTAGGTTTGAGAATGCTTTAAATATGGTAGACACACACACACAACAAAAGACAGGGTACAACTAACCGAAGAAATTTAGGGTTAAAGATTGATGCCAAATGTTGAAAATTTGTTATTGAAGCGTCAGCTTCATCTCTGCTATTAAACACATTTTTGTTTGTTGCTCAATAATTTTATGTATTATTAAATTTAAAATTAAAATGAATTAACATGTTTTTCTTAAATTTTCAACACTATACTTCACTGCAGTTAAAATTTTTAATCTTTTAAAGTAAGTAGCCGATACCAGCTATCAAAAAGCCTTTTATCAAACTTAATATTAAGGGGGTGTACCCAAAAATGAAAAGCATGGTAAGGGGTCTAAGGTCAGAAAAGTTTGGGAAGCTATGTTCCAAACATTCTTATTGCCTCTGTTCCCTTTAAGTTAGCTGTCACCGGACATCCCGTAGGGGGAAATAATGTCTTTTGCGACCCACTCGGGATGGGGAGAAAGTTACAGAAGCAAATAAGAAAAAACATATCAAATTTCATGATTTAACGTACACATCCTTCAAGTTTCAACACATAAGAAAACTGACTTTAAGCGTACTCTCAGTTCAGAATAAGAAAATAAGATTCATAAAATGAAATACCAGATTCACATTGCCAGATATAAATATATAACTGGAAATTACAAAAAAGATAAATCAAATACATTTTTAAAAAGTAAATTCTGTCAGAAAGCCAGTCAAATATTTAAATGGGCATGTAAATGCAAGTAATTTTTTTGTAGAGATATTTATAAACTAGAAAAATAAACAATAACTTTTAAACAAACATAATTTTTAATTCTACATAAAAGCAGAATTTTGAAGAACTGCAAATTGCCGAACGCGGCTCTAAGCAAAATCTTTAGTTGGCGTTTCAAAACAGTCTAAAATAAAATTCAGGTACTTAAATAAGGTACCACACACACATGTTTCTAAAGTATAAATAATAATTTTTCAAAAAATAAAAATATTTTCATACCAATTTTTTTATAACAAAAAAAGTATATCCCGAATTCGGTCCAAATGCCACCTCGAAAATAGGTCCAGTTTCCTCGGCCCTAGAGGAAACTGGTTTTGTTTTTTTCTGGCTTTGTTTGACTATTGTCCCAATGTGCTGCTAACATAGAGACACTAGTAAACACGGTAAAGGGCTACATGAATTAGATCGTATGAAATTACTCCCCAACTAGGAGTATACAAAGAGCGGGCAGATATATATAGATCAGGATTAGCTTTTAATTTATGTTTTCTTTTATTTCTGAATTCTTAGCTATGTTGTGAATCGCTTGATTCGTCTATTTGATTATATGGCCTCTGGTTACAATTAGGACTTTTAAAAAAACGCATAAAACTAGCATTTTTTTAACATAGTACCAAAGTGCCATTAAGTTCCTACAGAATAAAATTAAATTTAGAACTTAGCTAACATTAACATTATGGGAATCTTGAAGTCTTTTTTCAAACAGGCTTTGTTATGAAAATCATTTACTCAAAAGTCAAAAGTAGCCCCGCAAGATTTTTTCTCTTATAACTTAGTACCAAATAAAACTACAAAAAACTACCACTAATAAGGAAAACGAGTATTGCTTATATAAGCGTTGTAAAACCAAATGCAAAAAACTCACTTCTTTCCCCTATTTTGTTTTTCTGAAATTGTAAGTTTATTATTAAATTAAAAACTTTTAATTTCGCCCAATTCATATTGAATGTAAACATTAGATTAACTGTATGAGATATTTTCGTAAAGCAACTTTCGCAAATCCTTTTTTGACACGCCTTCATTAAGCATCGATCCACAGTGCGCTAGCAATGCTTGTGTGTGTGGTTTTAAACAAAAACCCCACTTTTTTAATGCGGTATTGTCGCATCCAACACGAATTTTGCTATCCGATGAAGAATGTTTGTAAAGAGTAGACATTTAAGGACAATCAGCTAACAGACTATGCACTAACATTGTATTTTTCTTAAATTATGCTGTGTTATAAGGAAATCGGGACTTGATTTTTCAATAACTATTCAAAATTCAGCATATTTATTGGATTTATAAAAAGGGTTTTTTTTTGACAAATTCGTAAAAATATTTGTTTGATTGATACAACCATATACGGCCTGAGGCCGCCCCTTGGCTCGGCCGCCCGCGTGCGGTGCACGCGCTGCACACCTGCTAGGATCGGCCCTGCATAAAGCAGTGATTGATAAATCTGAAGGTTAACACTTCTACTGTTGTACAGAGCGTACGTAAAAAATTTCAGTTAATTAGTTTCAAAACTCTTTAGCTATTGCTGGCCCCGTTCGAGCATTTAAAAAAACACATTTCGAGTAAAACGCGTTTTAAAGTATAACATCTTGCTTAAAGTAATGGCATCTGATTTTACTAAAATACTTGTAGTTTATGTTCTAGAGAACGGAAAATAATAAACTTGGTATTTTTATAAAGCTAATATAATGGCGTATAAAATAAAATCATAAAAAAATTTGTCAATTTTAGCAAAATTCACAATTTTAGGGTAGTCGGATACCTTAATCGAACTATATGCGCCTGCGGCCGCCCCTTGTTTTGGTCACCCACGTGCGGTGCACGCGCTGCAAATCTGCTAGGATCGGCTCTGACAAACCGGACCTATGTCCGGGGCGGCATTTGGACCAAATTTTAAAAATACTTTATTTTTGTTATGGAAAATTTGGAAGAAGTACACTATCTGGGGGAAAATGTTCAGAACGAGATAATTTCTCTTTTATATGAGAATATTTAATTATACATTGTTCATAAAATTAACAAGCTAAATATTATTCGATAATTTTAGATTGCACCCCTTATGCCAGCAAGATCGAACAAATGACATTTATGGTAAAGTATACTTGTATTGAGGAATCTAATTCTAACAAAGTTATCGTTAAAACTAATGCGAGTTTTTTTGGTTTCCTTCCAGTTGAAAGATTAACTGGAAGAGAACTTTCAAATTTAATAGTTGAGAAACTTAAAACAAATTAGGGCTAAATTTGCTAGATATGCGGGGGCTGGCCTACAATAACGGAGGGAATATGAAAGGCGAAAAATCAGGGGCTCAATTTAAAATAAGATCGTTAAATCCGAGAATAACCTATGTGCCATGTAGTAGCCACTCTTTAAATTTGGTCGTTAATGACATGGCAAAAGCATCCTTAAAAACCTGTACTTTTTTAAATATAGTTCAAAAAATTTATTTTTTTTCATCAACTTTTCGTTGGGTTACATTATTAAAATGTATAAAGGGCATAAAATTTTAAATCCACTTAGTGTAAATAGCTGGGAAAGCTGAATAGAGGCTATTAAACCCTTAAGTTATCAATTGGGAGGTTTTTATGATGCTTAATTTTTATAATAATGTTGAAATTGACAACTCTACAAGAGATGAGGTCTCTAGATTATTAAATTCTATGTGCCATCATTATTTGGTATAAAATCTTTAATTGCATTAGAATCCAATAAGCAAGCTATTGCAGACAAAATATTTCGATCTACCATCTACTATGGAACTCTCAAGAGATTGTAAAGATTTTTTTAAGGATGTGACTTTTGATAAAATGCACTGTGATGCAAAAGAACTGGCCGTCGAGATTGATATCTCTGCTAACTTTGAGGTGACGCAGCCACGTCACAGAGTTCGACGGAAAAAATGTAAATTTTAATTATGAAGCACAAGATGATCCGATTAAATTAAAATTCAAGATAGAGTTTTATTTTTTACATTGGAAGAAGCAGTTAATACTTTGGAATGCAGATTTAATTTAATGAGTACTGACAGTAATTGTTTTCAATTTTTGTACAATATATATGATTTAAGAGATACCTTTAAAACTTTAATTAAAAACTGTAAAAATTTAGAAATGATGTTGACCGACGGAGAATCATTGGATGCAAACGCGCTTGATTGAGCAGATGAGATAATATCCGTTTCAGCAGCTTTAGCAGGCAAAAAAAAAAAAAAGCACAGTTGAAGTTTTAAAATTTATTTCTGTTTTAGAATTTGCTCCAAATCTTACTATTGCATTTATTTTACTTTCTTTGCTAATAAGTTTGGCAAGTGTAGATATTAGTTTCTCAAAATTAAAATGAATAAAAAATTACTTACAGTTCACAAATTCTAAAGATAGATTAAATGGCTTAGCTACATTGGCTATCGAACATGAAATAGCTGAAAAAATTGATCAGAAAGTTTTCAGAATTAAAAGTCCCCCCCCCCAAAAAAAACGGTGGTAATTCTTATGTTTTAGTTTTTAATATATATATATATACTGTTAGCTCCCTTTTTCTTCGCAAGGAATATTCAAGTTTTATAGGTGTGCATTTATGAACAATTTGTATCTTTTTTAATAATAGTTTTTTTTTACTTTGGGGAGAGGGGCGGCATTTTTCATTTCTGTCCGGGGCGGCAAAATTGCTAGAGCCGGCCCCTAGCCCTGAGTTCCAATTAAAGATTTTGTAAAATTCAGTCAACTTATATATTCTTCTTTTCAGACTTTCTTGTAAAAATTCAACTTAATTTTGAACTACTAAGCTGTCGAAGTGGATAGAAATATAGGATATGTATTAATATAGTATTTTTTTTTAAAAAAAGGACAACAGATTTTAACATTTTTTTTTTACTTTACGAATAAAAATTGAAAAAAGTAGAACATATTTCTTAAAAAAATTTCTGGAAAAAGCATTTAGCGAAGAAGATCTGATGTATTAGTTAGTGTTTCTTTTTGACAAATGTGTTAGATTTTTTTCTAAAGAGAAAAGTGTGAGGAAATCCCCGATTGAACAAGAGAAAAATACCCTTGTGTACCTCTTACTTGTTATAAAATATCCAAAAAAAAGAAAGAGAGAGAGCAATGCTATCTCCCTGGCTTTCAAGGTGACCTTGCACTGACTCTTCAACATCAGAACCCACGTCACGCAGAGCAGTCAAATATTTAGGGGAAATTATTGACCTTTCCCGGGTGGGTTCCCGGGAAATCATAAGATTTCTACTCTTTTTGTATTCATGGGAATGACAAGGGGCTGAAATAATCTGAAATAGCTAATTTTGACTTGACTGCAGGGCCGATTTTTCGCTTAGGCACCCTAGGCGCTTGTCTAGGGCGCAAAAGATTTTTTTTGGGGGGGGGGGTGAAAAAAGAGAAAAAATATAAATTACAGTGAACCTACCATCCCTAGCGAGTCGTCATGTTAGAAGCATTTCTATAAAGACGGAAATGAGATCTCCTGTAGAACAGGATAGCTGGATGTTACTAGTCGCTCAGAAATATTACCTTGCAAATTGATTACAATGATGTTATTAATGATTTTGCAACTCTCAAAGCTCAATACAATTTTTGTTGTACCAATACAATGACTGTGACTTAAGAAAGAATAAGGATGTCCAAAAGTAAAATATAATAAAGCGATAAACGTTGAAAAAGTTG
Organism: Trichonephila clavata; assembly: GCA_019973975.1. Lineage (NCBI taxonomy): Eukaryota > Metazoa > Arthropoda > Arachnida > Araneae > Nephilidae > Trichonephila > Trichonephila clavata. The sequence goes on from BMAO01022018.1 coordinate 68,691, forward strand.
ATAATAATTAACAAATTTAAAAAAAACAGTTCCTACAATAACGTATACTGTATACCAGGAGTCGGCAACCTTTTAGCTTTGGCGTGTCAAACCAATCTATCAAAATGATTCAGCGTGTCACATAGTAAGACATTCTGAAACACTTTGATTCCCTCAATAATGCATGCAGAGTTAGAGAAACGAGATCAATAATATAGATTTGTAGTTTTATTGTATATTAACTTTTCTTCATTTGAATATATTTCTTAACATAAAAATAAACAGCATATAACATAACTATTTCTTCCACAAAAAAAAAAAAATATTAAAGCTGTACATATATTATGTATTTTTAAACTTATTAATTAAAATAAGAAATATACAACATAAAATATAAGCATTTCCCTTCATTATAGTTAAATAAAAAGATAAATACAAATTTTAATGCGAACCTAGTGCATACTTTCATATCGAAAATCAGAGGAATAATTTGTGACCTTCAATCTGACACAATTCTGAACATTCAGTTAAACAATTTCTTTGAGGGCTCGAAATATTTTTCATATGAGGAAAGATTTTTTTGTTTAGATATGTAAAACCAAAAGCGGAAAGCAGAGTACATGCAAATTTCTCTCTTCAAACAATTAAATCTCTCCAGTAAAGACATTCAGTAATTTGCAAAATAGCTGTAAATTTATCTTTAGAGAGAGAGAGTTCCTTAAATGTTTATAATTCTGAAGATGTTTGTCAAATAAGGTCCATTACAAATTTATCAACTTCCATCCACTGAAAAATTGACAAATTTGTTGAGTAGTGTAGAATGCCACTGAGAATTGTACCGCTTGTCATAGGTTGCCGTCCCCTGCTCTATACTGTAATTCCAACGATTTCATTAATTTACTGTACTAATTTACAAAAGGGCGGGTGGGTGGCCCGTAAAGTGCCAAGCAAAAGTGGCCAAACCATGCCATTATTCTTTCCTTACAGTTGCCAGTCCAGGCCACGGCGGGTACACCATGGCCTGGACTGGCACCGAAGTGGATAAAGGTCAAACAGAAAAATCGAAGAGAAAAGAGTACGAGAATTAGGATAAAACCCCTCCCTAACCAAAACTGTCTAGATAAGAAGGAGGTCGGTGTTCCGGAAATAGTAGGAGGGGGGGGGGCGTAAAAATTTGAACCACTTACGGCGCCGGGGAGGTTAAAAACGGACCGGCTTGAGGATATAAGTTGTAGCTGACCACTCTGTGGAAATTTGGGATTGTTGACCCCGAATTCCTTGGAAGGGGAAAGGTCCGTTTGAGCCCCCAGCAGTGGGGTAAGAGTACAATAAGGGAAAGAATTTTTACAGCTTGCAGAAGGAGAAAGTAAATATATGGAACTAGGTCCTGGTCAGTTGCTGTCTGTTTGTGGAATATCTCTTCTCGTTAACGAAAACTTATCTAGTTTTTAAAGGAAAATCATTTCGTTGCATGACATTCCGGGATGACAATTACAGCATGACTCTTCTTACATATTAATTTGCGTTGATAACGTAAGTACTTTTACTTAAAAACTTATTTATTTAATTTATTAAAATTTTTTCTCTCCAGATATGTATCTTTATTATAAACTGTTTAATCAGCAGTTTGAGGAAGGGAATGAACTCCTAAACTATTTAGGGAAGAAGATTTTTTGATGTGTAGATGTGTTTTTGATGTGTTTTTTGAGTTTTCCCAAATTTTCCTACAAATTTTCCTGAATTTCGCTAGTTTTTGCTTTTTTATAGTGCTGATACAGATTTGCATCATTATTTCTTTTCAGCTCAATAGTAGTACATTTAGAGGAGTAGTACAGTATTGCTTTCTGTTAGTAAAAAGTTCATAGTTGCATTATTGTAAAATACAACATGTGAAAAACGCACTAAAAATACTTGGCCATGCCAATGATTGATATCTTGTTTTTTTAACCTAATTTTTGTATGAGATTCTATCATTGAGATATTTAGTTATTTTTATGTAACAAAAAATATAGCAATTTTATAAACAAGAAATCAGTTACGCAAGCAAAAAATATCTTAAATACAAGAATTTTTATTTTAAGCATACGTGATCGTTACTCCAGCCACAAAATATAATTTTCAAGTATTAATATATATTAATATTTTTTATTTCTTAGTAGCAACATTTTTAATAATTTATTCAGGATTTATTAAAAAATATTTGAAAATCGATCTTGAAACAGGAAACTGGGCGAAGCCTTGGAAACAATTTCCCAGGCATAAACTTGAGCTGAGAAAGCATTTTTTGTTGGGTCGTTCATAACAAAGCTAAGAAATAGACCAGGAGTGGCTAGCCCGTGGACCGCATGCTGCTTGCGAGATTCTTCACAACTTTACAAAATAAGATTGTTTAGTGCAGGGGGGAGGGGGCAACCCACGGCACGCGTGCCACAATTTGTCACAGTAGATTTGTAACAGTGGCACGCAAAGACACACTTAAAAAATTTAAAAAAGATTAACCATTTTACAAATTAAAATTTTGAAATGAGAAATAACCATTTCTTTACGATTTTATTGAAGTGAGGTTGTTTCAGATAAAAAATCTCAAAATTTGGATCAAAATATGTTAGTGAATAAATATTTTCTACTTCACAAGCAAAATAAATATCAACCAAAACTACATATATAGCTGATGTGCACCTGTACTTACCTAATTTTGAAAGCATCTGCAAGAGTTAATCCTAATATACTACCTACTTGTTAAAAAAAAAGGTAGTAATTTTTTCAAAAGCCACATTCAGTATGTACTGAGCGTTTAATATTGTTTTGAATTAAATTATTCAAGTGGCTCATTTTTATTTTATACCTAGTTAATTGATTGAACTTGTAAATACTTTATTAACAATAAAACCTAAGTTTTTACTTTTGTCTTATTTACTATATTATTTTTAAGTTTTGTCTACATAGACTTGCATTAAAAAAATATGCTATTTGTGTAAAAATCCCATAATAAACCTATAAGTAACATTTTTCAATTTTCTTTATTTGTACGTTGGAAAAGTTGGAAGTGGCACGCATGATTTTATTTTATCAAATAGTGGCACTTTTCCCAAAAAGGTTGGCCACCCCTGGTTTAGTGCAGTATTTTTGTTTTTAATGTATTGTTTTTTAACAAATAAATCCCATAATTTTTTCTATTTATCACTTTACTTCTGTTTTTACAGATACGTAGAAGTGGGCAATATTGCTTTGCAGCGATATCCCACAACATCAGCCCCCTCAGGGGGCTCACCTTTAGGTGAGTACGGGTGTCACAATCCCGAGGTGCCCAAGTGATCTTTTCCTTTTCCCACGGGGTTTACTGTCTTTGGTAAACACGGGCTTCACGAACCCGGGGTACCCTAGTGATCCTTCTCTATTTTCGACCCTCTTTCTTGTCATTCAATCCATTCTTTTTTTCTCTTCCCGTCTAGACAACAAATATTAAAACAATGTTTGGCGCAGTATAGCCGAAATCGGCTCTTGCTCCAATAAACCCCAAAATCACTCACTCACCCCAAAATCAGTGGCGCACTCAAAGGGAGAGGGGGGGGGGACAATGCTAATTATTAATTCAATAATTTATTTTTTACTGTTTTTTGTTAACAAAATCAAAAGAATCAATTGGTGTTGTCTTGAGGTTTGTTACGAGTTGGGGGACTTTCAACCATGAACTCCCTCCTTGAAAAAATTTTGTGTGCGCTGCTGCACAGCGTCATGCTTGATTCCTGTAACTTTTTTCAACTGACGTCTGCGAATCGTTCTGTTCGAAAACGAAATTTAGCAAACATAAATCGCTCTCGAACTTACTGGACGAAAACCTGCTACATCAGTTTCGATGGGCAAATAAACGCATTTTGAGATCGACTTGCAAAAGCTAAGTGAAAGAAATATGAGAAACAAATATCTCATTGTTTAAATAACTTAAGCATTATTTGATCATGCATTTTTTTAAATTTTATTATCTATGTCTGTATACATGAAAAATAACGAAAAGTACAATAAACTCATTGTTTTAAATTTTCACTCCAGTTTATGTTTGTAATCAAATCCAGGACCGATCCCCTCCCCCCTAGCAGGTGTGCAGCGCGTGCACCGCACGAGGGCGGCCAGAACAAGGGGCAGCCGCATATAGTTCTATCAATCAAGCAAAATTTTGCACAATTTCTAAAAATAAAACTTATACGTCGAATTAATATGCTGAATTTTAAATAGTTATGGAAAAATCAAAATAAGTCTCGATTTTCCAATAGCATAGCATAGCTTAATAAAAACAGAATTTTAGTGCACAGTTTTTTTGGTTCACATACATTGTCCATTAATGTCTACTTTTAACTTACAATCCTTCATTTGATAACACAGTTCGTGACAGAGCTGACTATACTGCAAAAGATAAGTTTTTTTCTTTTTCTTTTTTTGCTTTTTAGCGACACTGGCAAAGCACTGTGTATTGATGCTTAAAAAAAAAAAATTGATACTCGAAATTGATTTTTGCGAAAGCTGCTTTATGAAAATATCTAATATGGTTAATATTACCCAAGGCATAGGAGTGTTTAAATTCAACGTGCATTTGGGGAAATTTAAAGTTTTCAGTTTAACCTTTTGAAGACAGCGGGTTTTGAGAGAAAAAGTTGCTTAAGGACGGCACTTTCAGCTGTGTTGGCTACCCCCTTTTTGGTCATTGACAGATGCTACCATATAACGGCGGACAAAAGAAGCAAAATAGTAATTGGCCTCCCGCTGATCAATGGCGATTTTCACTGCTTATAAAGTCCCTAAATACAAAGATTCTCCCTTTCTTAGGGAAACAGGTTTTCTTGAAAAATCTAATGTTATAATTAGTGATGATTTCAGATCAAGAAATTTCGCGAAATTTATTTATTTTTAAAAAAGAAATTTCCTAACAATTTTAACTATATTCCATCTAGATTTCTTTTTCAGTATTATTAAGAGCATTGAGAGGAATAGCGTAAAACAAAAATAACAATAAAAATCATTGCATAAAAAAATAAACGTTTATTTCATTGTAGACAAAGGTGCAATAAACTAAACCAAATTTAATTGATTTTACTCAAGTAAAATGTATTTATATTTTGATAAAATATAAACATCATTTAATTATATTTCAGTAAATTCATAAAAATAGAGGAAATGTTATAAATATATTTTTTATTATTTTAAATGCATGAATTTGATACACATAAACTTAATTTATGCTGGTGTTAAAACTTAAAATAATCAAAGTAGAAATAAGAAATAAATAATAATATTCCTTATAAATTACAGGTAATTCTAATTAATAATATAAAAGAAAAAGTAAAGTGTGAGAGCTTATCTCTTTATGTCATAACGTAAAATTCAGATTTTCGATAATGAACTATTCTAAACTAGTTTATTACTCTGAAGGTCTTAAAAGTTTTTAATAAAAATATCTGTATTGAGAGCTGTGCATAACTCTTTAATCAAGAAGATTAATACGTTACTTATGTGTAGTTTTAAAAACTTGATGAGATTTCGAAACTTGTGTATACCAATAGACATATCGCTATAAATCAGCTATGGTTTTATGGAAACTGCATTGTTACTTAATTTATAATTGTTTTTCTCTTTCCGAAATGCTAGCAAAATGTATAATAGTCTTAAGAAATTTCTTATATAATTTCCGTAAAGAAATGCTAGATTTGAAGCATAATTGTCATTTTTTATTCCTTCTGTAATTCATTATATTTTAATACATAAGAATTCATAACACTTATTGAATCCTAAGTTTAAATCTGAATTTGATTAACAAACTTTTATCAAAAATTAAATTTTCATTTTCCTTTTATGCAATTCTTCCTATGCATGCTGTAAATTATGATAAATCATTTAATGAGTGAGTGATTAAATGAATATTAATGTCACATTGTTCAGCTACTTGAGGGCTTTTGGTGACGAACCTCGTAATTTTGAACCGTGATCAAGTGATGAAGACGACACCTGAGTTGGCACTCCCTCTCTTAACTATCACACCAACGGGAGGACGTTTGACCTCTCGACAGATTTAAAATGCACCCCTCCCCTACAACCTAGACCACTAGGCTACCGTGACCACAAAAATCATTTATTGTGGCAAATAAATGTAATAAATAGCATAATCACAATTTTTTTTGTTTTGAAAAATGGTCGCGATAAGGGGTTTTATCATGTTGTAGAGCTGATACGCAAAAAATCAAAACTCTTACGATGCCATGGTGTGAAAATTAGAAGTGGGGGCTCTAGCTCGGTTATCGGTCTTGTTACTGGATCGTCATTTAAATTACGAGGTCCTTCTTATTACTTTGCCCCTTATGTTACTTGTAAATGAAATATTAATAATTTATAAATTTACCTATGTGTCCCTTATAATAAATTATTTATATACACATAAGAAATTTAAAATTATATTTTTCCAACAACAATAAAATATTTTCATTAGTAAAAAAGAGGAAATGCTTTGAATTTTTTGAATACTTGATAGTAAAACCGCAAACACAACTGATATAAAAGACAAAATATTATGACTACAAACATTTTTAAGTTGCCTAGGAGCTTCATGTATTTTAAACTTGTTTATATAAAAATAATACATTATTCTTATGTGTTCGCTATTGTGTCTTTAGCTAGTAATGACAGCATAAAGGGGCTTCTTATTTTTTCCCCCTTTCGTAGAAAAAAAATTAGATCCTTAGCCTTCGGATTATCCTTACCTTTTATTCAAGATTTCAAAATAATTGCATAATACTGCTTAAGTTATAAGACTACTGCTCTGAGAGAGAGAGAGATTTTTGTATGTGATTTTGTGCATAAGATAGAGCCAACACATTCCTACGAAGTCAACTCTTTTGATCAACATTCAAAATAATTGCAAAAACCTTTTCTTCTCAAAGCACAGACTCCTCAGTCGGGTTACAGATTGTAACAATTTTCTTTGACTTTCTTCAAAAAGAAGGAAGTCTTTATTTTCAAATATATCGCTTTTGTACCCCCTCCCCATGCTTCGTTTGGACAGTCCCCTACTGGGTCTTTTTCACCTTATCTCTCAAAATCTAACACATTATCAGTTCTCCAAACGGTTAGTTTCATTCTCTTGATAACGCTCGCAAAGTAGAAGTGGGCCTCCTTTTAAGTTGGTCGGCATAGTTTCTATTTATCCTATGCCCGACAATTTTATAGGAAAGGAAATGCATTTTCTAACGCTTTATTTTGACAAGAAGAAGGATAAAGGAAGAATAGTTTTCCGGGTACTTGAAAGCAATCTGGAAGATTTACAAGAAGGCAGATGTGCATTTCTAAGTTTTATTGCACCAAAAAGGCATATGGTAATCAATAATGACCAAAACCTGAAGGAATCAACAATAATCAAGAGGGAGAAGCATTATTTGTCCATATAAAAGCTTTTACAACTTGCTTTTCTTGCTCGTTTACAAGAGCCACGTGACTGTATTTATAGTTTCAAACGTTCAATAGCCTGAGAGCACACCCGAACACTCCTTTCTTATTATGTATAATACTACAAAGAGTGTTTTACCAATAAATAAACGGGAAAAAAAGGAAAACGAACAGGTTTTTTTTTACTTCAATATAACTATCTTTTAGACTACGCTCTGATTATATTTATTTTTAAGATGGATTTTAGAGCATTTTGCAAAATGTTTCGTATTATTATTATTATAAAGAAAACTTACTTTATTATTTTTTTTATTAAAAAAACTTCTTTTAAGTTCTAAAAAATCACGAAATCCAACATTATAGAGCTTTCAAAGTATAATATATAACAAAATAAAAAATTTCATTCTTGCTTCTATGGTTTTTGTATAAATCGGGACGTTTTTCTTATGCTGAAGAACTCGTAATATTCGTTTTCTACAAATTTGAAAGAAAAATATCGGAACTGATAGTTCTTGTTTCGAAGACACAACTTTTATACATCAACTGTCATAATAAAAATCTCGAAGTTAGTATCTTGCATTTTATAAAGAAATTCGAAATACTGAAATGAATAGTTTGAAAAACCTATAACAAATATTTCTATAATTCTTTTGTTGCAAATATATTTTCTTTTTTCGTTTTTTGTTGTTTATACACGATTAAAAAATAGGTTTTTTGGGGGGGGGATATTTCGATATAAAATTTTAAAGAATTGAAAAATGGTCATGTAAGCATTCAGTTTTTTTGCATTTTTAAAGTTTAAATTCTTCAATTTTAAGTTTCAACTATTATATATCAACCGTTACAATAAGTAAAATTTGAAAGGTATTTCTTGTATTTCACAAATGTATTCGCAAAACTAAAATGTATAATTTTAAAAGTTTATTGCAAAAATCTGTAAGACTCATCTATTTTCACGAAATAAATAATACGAATTAAATATTGTAGAACAAATTACCTTTTGAAAACTTTTTTGAGAATCTCGATTAGTCCTAATAAATTGAGTATCTATTCAAGCAGTCATTGTATATTATATTTTCCAAGCCTTATTTTATTCAAATATTTTTTAGTTTGTGTTCCCTTTTCGAGTTTTCTGTTATTTGAACAGGAATAAAAAAAGATTTGACAATGATTTAATACTTCAAAGAAAGAATGCAAATAATTTTCAAACAATAATTAGTTGTATGCCGTTTCAAAACATAAATTTATTAGTTTTTAATAATCTATAAAAAATATAAATAATTAAATCAATAATATATTAAGAAATTATTTTTCTGCTCAATTTTGCAAAAAGAAATTGGAATTGTTCAATATATATGATAAGAAAAACTTCAATATAATAATTGTAACACCTTTCTGCGTAAGATTAAATCTGCTTGTGAGGAATGGTCATAAGAGGGAATTCTAGACTAGTGGGAAAGAGAGGGAACTATCCTCCCCCCTATCTGAATACAAAAGAGACCGGTCAAGTGATTGACGTTCCTGGACTTTTATAGACCCCACGGTGATCTGAACGCTGTTAAAGGGGGAAAGAAGAGCTTGGTCGCTACTCCGACCAGCGTCGTCCTTTAAAGGGCTGTTCTTTTTGGTGGCACTATCGACCAGCCGTCCTCTAAAAGTTAATAATAGCCTTACAATTTAGAAAACAAAATAGGGCAAAGAAGTTTTTTTTTTTTTTTTTTTTGCTTATGGTCTTACAGTGCTCATCAACAGCTCCCATTTTCCTTTTTAGTAAAAATTCTTGATTCTTGTTATTATATTTAGATTCTTGTTATTATATTTAGATTCTTGTTATTATATTTGGTATAAAAATATTTGAGAAAAAATCTTGTAGCTCATTGTGATTAAATAATTTTCATTACAAAGCCTGTTTGAAAAACACTTCAATATGCACATAGTATTCTACTTTTCAATATGCACTCGCCCCCTCGTAGAGTTATTATGCCCGTCTAGGGAGGCGCGACCCACAGTTTGAGAGACGTGGCGGCATTTATAGCATTAATTCACGCAGTGGGTGTCATTTCAACCCGTATATTACATTTAGTAACAAGAGTATGTGTGTGAGGGTTTTTTTATGTGTAACATCTTTCCACTCGATTGCTGGAGATTTGGGGGAGTGATTTCGTGAAAAGGGACGGAAATGCGTAACAGGAAGTTGGGGAAGCGCACATTATTCAGTGAAGTTCTGTTTTTCTCCCTCTCTCGGGAGGGGCTCCACCCCCTACGGTCTAGGCCGTGGGATCGTTGTTTTTTTTCCTTCTCACTTTAGGATCAGAGAAGAAGCTAAGTCCTTCAGGCACAGGCGTGTTTAGACATTGACGAACGTGTTTCGATACCTGACTTCGATTGCTGCGTACAATTTAAACGACCGGGAAATAGAGAAACTGGTGTTGCAATCTATCATAAACAAAACAACTCACATGTTGTGGCTCGACATATGGATATTACTTATCGTCAAACAAGAGGACTGGGTATTGTTAGTCAAGATATTTGGGACATATGTGCCGCAAAATGCTTATTTGAAAATGAACAAACAATGATTTCGCTGGTCGTATACATTTCTCCGAATTAAACGGTTCAAAAAATTAAAGATTTCTTGCATTTTTTACTTTTACCATATACCGAAGGTGGTTCTGCTCTTTTTTTATTTTTATTTTTTAAACTATCATTCGCTTCCCATGGTTTTGAGCGGTGATTTTAAAGTTAACTTCAGTTTGCTAGAAGCAGAGCCACTCATAGCTTTTTTGAATGAGGAACTCAAGCTCGAAATGAACACAAATCGAAATGTTTCGACAACTAACAGTGGTACTGTTATTGACGCTATTTTTCAATGGTTTTTAAATACTTTGAAATCACAAATATATGTGTCATATTTTAGTTATCATAAATCATCATTACCGCTCTTTCCCAAATTGAACAAGAATAATTATTTTTGATAAAAAATTGCTTTACTCCTAGTGTTGATTAAATAATATTTTCATTAAAGGTATAATTATTCCCTAGAAAATTATTTCCAATCATACTCGGTTCATTTTTTTCAGGATTTAAGTTGCTATTGCGAATTTACCATGGTAACATGTCAGATGTTACACATCGTATGCGACTACTGTAAGGCTCGTTTCTTTTTTTACACAAATGTGAAGATTTAGGTCCATTGAAGCTGCCTACAGTCACATTTCCTATTTTGCATTAATTTGTTATTCATTTTGTTTTTGTTGCCACATACGTCGAGAAAAATGCTTATAACATAAATACGTTGCTCAAAAAGGCATTTAAATGTTTTAAATTGTGTGTGAAACATGTATGTGTTCTGTGAATTTCGCAGCTCTTCCTGTTTAAATGTAAGTTTTAACGTTGAATCAGTTGATATGTGTCAATAAGTTGTTCCCTCCCCTTCATTGGCAAGCCTTCTGATTTACGCATTCTAGCTTAGTTTTCTCCTCTGAGAAATATTTTTTTACAGGTGCAAAACATAGAATAGCGAGTATAAAATAATTTTGTGGAACCCTGGATCACACACACATAAGCAACAAAATGCTTATAATCTATATAGAACGTATAAAGAAAAAAGTTGAACATTTTTTAAATTATATTATATTAAAAACTGCACGAAATTAATGAAAAAAAAAGGCTGTCCGGCGCCGAATTTATGTTTTAAATTTTCTCGTGTGACCGTCTTTGAGAAACACGATTTTAGGTACTCTAGTGAGGTAATCTATTTTGCATTCATGATTACTTTTTCTTTTCGAATTTTTATTTTGACTTGTGGAACCCTGGATATGCTTGGTAGAACACAGTTTGAAGACTGAAGGTAGAGGTCGTATTGGCGTTGTGAGAACGCACTGGGGGAAAACAAGATATCAATCATTGGCATGGCCAAGTAATTTTAGCGCGTTTTTCACATGTTGTATTTTACAATAGGAAAATTCGGGAAAACTGTGGGAAAATTTAAATATGATTCGGCTCATCTAGGGCACAAATGCGACCCAATGCCGAAAACCCAAGGTCAATTGGTTGCTTATTGGCTGAGAAAAAGGTACGACAAAATATGGAACGAAGACGAAATTTGCGTCCTAATAGTGCTTTTGTTCCACTACGTGAAAAACGCGCTAAAAATGAGACGTGGAATTACAATCACCAATGTTTTGAGAAACAGAGGAAACAAAGGGGTTTTGCACCTTTTTTATAGAAGCAAATGATAATGCAGATGTGTATACACTATAGATCTTATAAAAAACTGTGAGGTCTTGTCTTTTTTTAAAGCACTCTGGTGCCTAAACATTCGCATACATCAGCACATTTTTCCCACGATCACCTTACGAAGACAATATGCATTAACTTCTAATTAAAAAAAAATCTATTAAGAGGTTTGCCCCTCGTGGCTGTCATTTGTTCGAAACAGTCGAGCAGTCAGGAATTTGTAGTCAAAACAAACATTTCTCAGACTAACATTGCCCCGTCGAACCATGACAATTCCTTACAGGCAGTAATTCCACTACATTTTGTTTTAAAAAATAGTAAAAACAGACGATGATTTGTTTTTCAAAAAAGTTTCCTGTAAGCTAGGTTCCCTATGTGAAACAAAGCATTTTAATGCAAAAAGGTCATCATTTATATTTAATTCCTTAGTTCAGTGCTTCTCAAACTTTCAATATTTGCGACCCAGTATACAATCATAATTTTCATCGCACCCTCCCCTCGAAACAATAACAATGTTTTGAATGAAATAATACGATACTTTGACGTTAAAGCTGCAATTTGACTTTAACCTGTTAAGTGCCACCGGCATATACAGTGGACCACAAAAGTATTCGTACACTTGCAATTTCCCGATAAAATTTAAAGTTTTCGACTAATAAAAATTATTATATTGGAATTGTAATTTTTTAATAATATCTGCAAATTGTTCTTAATGGAATGACACAATCAATTTTTTTAAAAATAGTACAACTATTATATTTAAAAATTAATAATCAAAAAGCTACTGAAAAATTATGCCACAAAAGTCTTCGTACACTTAACAAAAATCCAGCATAGCTTTAAATATTGTATTTTTTTCTTAATTTATACTTAGTAGGATATCTTTTAGAGTGTCCACAACAACTTTTAAACGTCTTGGTATAGATTTAATCAGTTTTTTGTAATTTCTGCATCGATTTTCCTCCTTGCTTCTGTGATTATTGATTTTATTTCCTATTATGTGTTTATATCTCATGTTTTCCCTTTTTTCTAAACCAAATTCTCACCAAATATATTCTACTGGGTTAAATAAACTGATTGAGAGGTATTTTCAGAATTTTGGGACAGTTAAAGAGACACCAGCGACGTACATTGAGAGCAGTGCGCTTGGCGTCATTATCCTGTTAAAAAATGAAGTCGTCTTCAATATCCAAATTATGTGTGGATAATTTAAAATTTATTTTTAAAATATTCCAATAGAGCTCATGATTCACAATACCGTCAAAAAATACCAAATTACCTAATTTTGAGGTCGATTTACACCCCCCTCCCGCAAGAACACATTTTTAAAGTGAAAGCTTCTTTAGCGGCGTTGGGCACTTTTTGGAAGGGGAAAATCTTATGGGTTCGCGTCACCGACATGCTCTGACTAGCGCACGCGCAGTGTGCTGTTCGCCTTTGACACTTTTCGGATGGGTGAAATCTCGTGCGTTCGCACAACCGACATGCTTATAGCAGTATATCTGTAGCTATACAGCTGACGTATAGTGCTGTGTATATCTTAGAATTGAAATTGAATGGATTTAGTGAAAAGTTCAATGTGTATATACTGTGCATTGCTCGTTGCGATTCCGAGAATGGGCAATACATATTAATGGTTGCCGTTTATATTTCGCCTGGGTAATCTATGAGACAGATACAACAATTTTATACAAAAGAAGGTTCTGAAATTAAATTAACTTGTGTGTGTACTGATGTTCTTAAACTTTGTAATGAAAATTCAAACTAATAATAAATTTGTGGACTGTCGAACTGCATACGCTTAGGATATATATACGTAAAAAATATTTAGAAATGAGACTAAAAACTGACTATTTTTCATTTTACTAATAAAAATTGTGAGTTGAATTTTACAAATATGATAAAATGTATCTTTTATAATAAAAATTATAAGTTAATGATTAGAATGTACTTCGGAAAAAGAATTTAGCAAAAAATAGATGTATTAGTTACTGCTTCAGTTGAACATTTACTTGATTTTAAAAAGAATCACGTGTAGGAAAATCCTCCATTGAGCGTATCGTATCGCAAACTATGTTGAAAATTTGTAGATAGTCCCATGTTTCATGTACGGACCAGCGAAATCTTTTAAGATTTACTGTTGACCTTGAAATGACCCTCCCCCCATAGGAATCCCTTTATGTATGGTCAAACACTGGGAGGGGGGGGGGAATTCCTTAAAGCACTGAAAGACTTCCATTTCCTCGTGATATCTTGTTATATTCCGACGAGCGGTTTCCAAAAATTATGCTACAACAGTTTTAAAAACATTTTTAATCTCCGGGTGGTCGCTCCAGTGGCATTTTTCAATAACCGAAAAGATGAAACGCTCCAATTAAAAAATATCTATATTTAAGTTTGAGTCACAAAAAGGTAAACACAAAATTAAAGTTGTATTATTTTAAGATACATTGATATGCATATTTGAGTTTTAAATTCATGGTTCCACATTGCGAGAGCTATATTCTCGGTAGACCATTTACTTCTTTTTTCTTATTCCATGCCTTTCCAAGGAGCACGGCTCCAAATTTAGAAACCGTTGACTTTAGTTTATTGCTGAGGCATTACTAAAAAATTTGAGAAAATTTTAATAAATAACTTGAAATATAATTATAGCTTATATAAATATAATTATAGAAGAAAAATTCTACAAAAATATTTTTTGAAGTGAAAACCTCTTTAGCGGCGTTGGGCACTTTTTGGTAGGGGAAAATCTTATGGGTTCGCGTCACCGACATGCTCTGACTGACGCACGCGCAGTGAGCTGTTCGCCTTAGACACTTTTTGGATGGGTGAAATCTCGTGCGTTCGCGTCACCGACATGCTTATAGCAGTATATCTGTAGCTATACAGCTGACGTATAGTGCTGTGTATATCTTAGAATTGAAATTGAATGGATTTAGTTAAAAGTTCAATGTGTATATACTGTGCATTGCTCGTTGCGATTCCGAGAATGGGCAATACATATTAATGATTGCCGTTTGTATTTCGCCTGGAAAATCTATGAGACAGATGCAACTATTTTTATTCGAAAATTTGATGATTTATACAAAAGAAGGTTCTGAAATATTCGAAAAAAGATTTGGCGAAAAATATATATGATAATGCACCGATGATTTTAAGTGGAGACTTCAATATTAACTTTGCAGATGATAAAAATCTGCCACTAATTGATTTTCTAAACGAAACAATTTAAATATGTCCAAAGATCGAAAACTTAGTACTACAAAACATAAAATGACGATCGATGCGGTTTTTAAGCGATACTTTGATAAATTTCAATCAAACATTTTCCTTTCTTACTTTAGTTACGATAATCCTATTGTGTCTTTTTTAGAACAAAATGAAATAATTGAAAGTACAAAATGTCTAAGTATTGTTGAAATTAATGATGACAGTGATGCAAACAATTAAAATAATGTTAAAAATCAAGTACATTGAAATTTAAGTAAATACAAATACTATCCATAATAATTTGATTGTATATTAATTGTTATTTCAATTGAATTGTATTTATATTTTGTCATGATCTCGTACAGCCCGTAATACCTTTGAATAATAAAAAACCATATAAACATTGCCTTTAGTTGTTGCTCGGAGTGTCAATAGATGTGAAAACCAGATTGATGTTGATAATTTTAATTCAAGCTTGAAATTTCAAATTTTATACTAAAAGTTCTAAGTTTTCACTTCTACGGCAGTCTCTATAACTGCCATTTTTTTATATTTTTTTTTATTGAATTATATTTTCTGAGTAAATACAGTTATTTTGTATTTCTAATTTTACATGTCTATTTTTATTTCAAAAGTTGTCTTTTTTGTTTGTTTATTGTTTAATTAAAGTATTTTGTCGCTAGTATGACATATAGCTGGTCAATAAAAAAAATGTTCTGCGCTTAAAATTGTATTTACATTTTATTAATGTTTTACTTTAATACAAGTAGATGAGTTTATAATGACAACGTTAAGTATGAAAAATATGAAAATTTTTTCAGAGGGACGGCAAATTAGGACTTTGCACGCGGGCAGCCGACACCCTGGGGATCGGCCCTTATCAAATCTATTATCAATATATATGATTTATATGCAGCTCGCAGGATTATAGTGTTTTTCGGAAATGGCTCTCAAGGTCATTTGGGTCGGCCACCCCTGAATTAGACTGAGAGATAAGAGCACGTATTTCTTATGTTTTCTCAAATCACACTTAACAAAAAAGAATAATTAACTTTTTTTATATTTTTTGCATTTTTAGCTTGAATGTATAACTTTGCAACTAAATTTATATCCTTATTTTATGTACCGTAAATGCCGGCGTATAACGCGCACTCCTTTGTTAACGAAGAAATCTGAAATATTAGTATACATTGCTTTTATGTTTTGAAGTTATTTATTCGAGGCTTTTCCCCAGAATTTTGAAAAAATGGTATACTTCTAGAACTACAACTCTTTTAATTCATAAAGCAAGTCGTTTCTTTTAAATAAACAGTGTATCGATACATGTAGAAATGGTTTTTTTATTACGCTTTTATAAGTTTCACTTGTATGTAACGGAATCTTAGAACACGATTTTTACCCACTTTAAAAGATCGGATTAATTCGAAATTTTGCACACTTGTCAAGGACTGATGACAATACAATAATTTCATAATTTTCTTCCGTTGTCCTTATCAGGATCTTCAGGAAAAACGATAATCAGATTTGGTGACAATTCCATATGTCACTTCCAGACTTGGCAACTTATTGCATATATAATTTTCAAATTTGGCGACTAATTCCATATACCATTTCCAGATTTGGAAATCCAGATTTAGCGACTAAAAGAATAAGGTGTAAACTTACAGCGAGTGTTTTTAATTTAAAGCTATTTTTTTAATTCGAATCAGTATAAACGCGTGTTCTTCGGATTCTTTTAAACTGTAATTTATATGCTTATCTCTTGTTGTTTTTAAGGCTACTTTTTAGCGCGTTTTTCACGTAGTGGAACAAAAGCGCTATTAGGACGCAAATTTCGTCTTCGTTCCATATTTTGTCGTACCTTTTTCTCAGCCAATAAGCAACCCATTGACCTCGGGTTTTCGGCCTTTAGTCGCATTTCTGCCCTAGATGAGCCGAATCATATTTAAATTTTTCCATAGTTTTCCCGAATTTTCCTACAAATTTTCCTGAATTTCGCTAGTTTATAACAAAATTTTCTCAAATTGTACCTAGTAAATTTATTGTTTGCAAAAAGTTATTTTTTTAAAAAAAAAATCTACCTGCATTTTGGAGGAAATCATGTGAAGTTTTGCTATTTCAAGAAACATGGTTCGTGACTGGTGAGAATCATGACATTGAAGGATATAACGAAGTCATCCGAAACCCTTCATCGCATCTAACAGCACAAGGCACAATCATATAGGCTCGCATTCCCGAAGAAGTAACAAACAAGCAACATTCAGAGGCAATCGTACACAATAAGCACATCGAGATGACTATATGCACCTACAAAGGAATCAATTTATATCGCAATCCAAATTCTGACTGGGAATTCTTCGAAAACTTCTTACATCAACACGCCATCTGGTTTACTAGTTCAAATGTGATCTTATGCGGAGATTTCAATGACAAAGATTTAACTAATGCAAACGGTACATTAAGAACATATTTGAAAACGGAATTTGACCTCGACATGCTATCACCACCTGAACCCCCCCCCCCCCAACAACTGATTCTGGCACCACTATCGATGCAATCTTTGGAATATTGACTGACTACACCATCAGTGTTTACGTATACGAGTCATTCTTTTCATTCCATAAGCCTTTGTTAGTTAAGCTAAATAAACTTTAAGTAATGTAGTAGTTAAGTTATTATTAATTGTATATACTTTTCCTTGTTAAACTTAAAAGAATAAATACATAGAAGCTAGTTTTATGCCTAGACAAGGAGTTATGTAGCCTTGTCCGGGCTTTTGTAGCTTCTGTAAAAAAAAAATTTCTTTTGCTTTTTTATAGTGCTGATACAGATTTGTGTCATTATTTCTTTTCAGCTCAATAGTAGTACATTTAGAGGAGTGGTACAGTACAACACACACACACACACACACACACACACTACTCTCTGTTAGTAAAAAGTTCATTAGCTGCATTATTGTAAAATACAACATGTGAAAAACGCGCTACAATTACTTGGCCATGCCTATGATTGATATCTTGTTTTATACCCGGCGTATAACGCGTAATGGCGTATAACACCCCCGCAGTTTCGACCTTATTTATTGTGTTCAAATTGCGCGTTATACGCCGTATTTTAAGGTAATTATTTTATATAATTATTACTAATAATAATTAAAAATATTTTTTTTAAAACTTTCGAAATTTTGATGTATTTTTGGGAATGATATTACGCCTTCGGGATTTCCCGGAAAAAAACGGGAAATCAGAAAACCTAACTGCTATGCGTACTGAAAGACCTATGTTCCCATGCAATCTTTTATTATAATTAAACTAGTAGCTTCCAAAATTTATGTTACAACACTATTAAGAGACATTATCAGAGAAAATTCCCGCATCGAACTAGAAAAAAAACTTTGTATCTCTAATTATTTTGAATAGGTTTGTTAATAGCCCTCGTTCTCCCTGTAGAGATAACGCCAGATGTGAAATCTTTCCTTGCACTGATTTCTCTTTCGAGTAGATTTGTTTAACAATGTGGGGAAAGTATGGAAAATCTGAGCTCTGAAGCTTGAGTGACAAAGGTAAGAAAAATTAAAATTTTATTATTTTAAGTCTCATTTATTTGCATATTTTTTGAATTTAGGATTCCAGCTTGTGGGAGTTATATTTTTGTTAATAAGGTAGCCAATCGTCCTCCTACAGGGAAGACAGTCTTTTTATGGGTTCTGTCCTTCCTCGAAAAGTGTCCTTCTACTGTCCTCCCTTTCAATATTTTAAAACTAATCTTTTAATCTCTGTATTCAGATATAGTAGGCAAAAATTACTCGTAAAAAAATTGTGTAACATTTTGTAAGTCTTTATTCGCTGCACTATTTCAGGCAAAAGATATAGTTTATCAAGAATTGAATTACAAATATGGTAAAAAATTAAGGCATAAAGTTTTAAAATTAAAAAGTGTATAATAGAATAAATTTGTGTCTATATATATTGAAAATAAAAGTCTAGCTCACAACTACATGATGAAAATAAAATAGTCATTTTTGAATCCGTTGTCCCCCCCCCCCAAATAAATAAATAAATAACAATTGTAACATATTTGTGTGGTATCGATTAACACATCTGTTTTAACAGTGTGTGTGGTATAAACCTATCACACACACACAGACAGATGTACAAATTTTTTTTTTACTATTTATAATAAATATGCATTTATATTGGTATTTGCACAATATATAGAAGATTTATCATTATAGATTAGATTTACTTTGTATCATTAGATTTATTTTTACATAAATATAAAAGTCTAAAAGACTCCTGTATATTGATATTATCCTGCTTATAAGTCCTGAATAAATTTGTTGCATGAGTTACTTACCAATATTGACCCAAGAAAAGTATTTGGATCAATTTTATATTTATCGCGATGAGAAATACAGAAAATCTTTTTCAAAATTATTGCTAAGGGGTTAATTGGCCAAAATCACTGATATTTGTGAGATAAGATTGTCCTGGTAAAACAATGCTGTAATTAGTTAATTAACTTTCTTGTAAGTAGTAGAAACTGTGATTTTGATTGGAATGGAACTCAATTTATTCATAACTAGCTGTTACCCGCCCGCTTCGCTGGGAATTTCATGATGTTTTATAAATTAATACTGCTTATATATATGTACTAGCTGTTACCCGCCCGCTTCGCTGGGTATTTCACGATGTTTTATAAATATTTACTGCTTATATAAATGTATAAATTATTGATATCTAAGACCTAGCATTAAGAATTCGATTGAATTGAAAAATATACTTATACCTGTAACTGTCACCTGTTGATAAAAAAAAAGGGCAAAACTCATCTAATTTGTATTTTCTAAAAATCTCTAAAATTGAAGCATAGAATGATGCTTTCGTAACTCAAAACCAAGTGGATTCCCGCAAAACCAATTTTCGGTGGATCTCTACTCCGTAAATTGAACATGCAAGCCAAATTTCAAGTCTAAATCTAACAGAAAAAAAGCAAAAGTTTTACTATAAATATCCCCGTAATCCCGTTGAGAGCCGTTTTCCAAAATTACCGCTCTTAGCGGATTTCAATTCAACAAAAGAAAAATGCAAACCAAATTTCATTATTATAGTCCTTGTAGCTCGAAAAAAGTAATTTTTTTTGTCAATACGTCCCAGTAACCCCCTGCAACCCCCCAGAACTTGATTTGCTTAAAATTTATTCTTAGTGGATCCCTATTCAACAAAAGAAACATGCTTAACAAATTTCAAGTATATGGGTCTAACAATTAAAAATAGGATTTTTTTTTCTGTAACTCCTCTTGACCCCTCGCAAACATCTTTGGGGGTCAATTTTCATTTTACCCTTTGTTAGAGGAACTCTATTTCATGAAAGGAACATGCCTACCAATTTTCAAGCAGGATGATCAAGTAGTTTAAAAATGGAAATATTTATCGATTACGCCTCTTAATCTCCCGAAATTAAACTTGGTAGTTGATATTCGCGAAAACCATTTTGTAGCGGTTCTCTACTTTACGAAAGGAATCTGCTTATCAAATTTCAAGACTGTACGTCTAACAGTTTAAAAATGGCGATAATTGTCTATAACGCCACTTGAGCCCCCGCAACGCCACTTCTGGGTCTGTTTTCACAAAACCCATTTTGTAGGGGAATTGCACTCTTATGAAAGGAATCTGCTTAGAAAAATTTGAAGACTGTGCGTCCAATTAATTAAAAATGCAAAAAAATTATCAATAACGCCCCTTGAACCCCCGCAACACCACCTAGGGGTCAATTTTCCCAAAACACATTTTGCAGTGTATTTCTATCCTATGAGAGGAATCTGCTAACCAAATTTCAAGACTGTGAGTCTAATAGTTTAAAAAAAGAAATAATTATTTATATATCTGCCCTTAACCCCAACCCGCAACACCCCTTGGGGATCAATTTTCTCCAAACCCGTTTTGTAGCGGATATTTACTCCATGAAAGAAACATTCCTACCAATTTTCAAGCAGGTAGGTCAAATAGTTTACAAACGAAAATATTTATCTCTTACGCCACTTATTCCCCTGCAACGCCACTTAGAGGTCTGTTTTCACAAAACCTTCTTATAGCTGATCTCTACTCTATGAAAGAAATATCTTTATCAAATATAAAGACTGTGCGTCTAATAGTTTAAAAATGGAAATAATTATCTATAACGCCCCTTAAGCCCTCTCAACGCCACTTGAGGGCAATTTTCACGAAACCCATTTTTAGCGTATCTCTACCCTATGAGAGGAATCTGCTTACTAAGTTTCAAGACTGTACGTCTAATAACTTAAAAATAGGAATTTATAACGCCCCTTAAACACCCCTTGGGGGTCAATTTTCCCAAAACCCATTTTGTAGCGGATATTTACTCCAGGAAAGAAACTTACCTACCAATTTTCAAGCAGGTAGGTGAAGTAGTTTAAAAACGGATATATTTATCTATTACGCCCCTTAATCCCCCGCAACGCCACTTAGAAGTCTGTTTTCACAAA
>BMAO01022019.1:0-22625 GCA_019973975.1 Trichonephila clavata
CAGGCTCCCAAAACACCGAGAGCGCTCCTGGGCATACACAGGACAGTTGCGGAAGTGGCTTGGAAATAGCGGCCGGCACCACATTATTATGTCATGTCCGTCATCCGACTCTAAACCTAGGCCTACCACCAAACGACATTCATTACTCATTTAATCAAAATGTGGCAGTTTGTCGAATCAGTTTTAGGTATGGGAGATTGTGAGTTGTGCACATTTATTTTTTGAAGGTTATCGTTTGAACAAATATCTGATAACGTGTCCTACACACTGTCTACTTAAAAGAGTAGCTGGTGAGCAGTGGCGCCCACAAGGAGGGGTCCCCGGCAGGGACGTTTTTCCCTCAGGCATACTAGGCACGTGCCTAGGGCGCAAAAATTTGGAGAGCGAAAAAAGGAGAAACAAAATATAATTACACTGAACATGCCTCCACCTAACAAGTCATGAAAGAAGTATTTCCGCCCTTAAGAGAATAAAGACTGAAATGAGATTTACTGTGAAGAGTGGAAAAACTTAACAGTTTCATGTTGCTGCCCATTCAAAATATTACCATGAGAATTGATAATAATGATGTTATTAATGATTTTGCAACGATCAAAACTCGAAGAAAACCTTTCATGTACCAATAGAATGATTGAACAAAGAATAAAGAAGTCTAAATGTAAAAGATAGTCAGGAGATTAAAAAAAAAAATGACAATGAACAAGTTGAAAACAGTTCATACAATAATGTATACTCTGTACCCGAGGTGGGCATTACGTAAATCGCGATCGACCGGTGGATTTGGAGTGACCGCCTGAAGATTAGCCGTTAGTAATTGTATACGGAAATTTTGAAGGTTAGCTGACAGTACGCAGACTAAGTATTCCATTGATTGTAAATACAAGAATTAACTTTAGATGAAAATGCTTTATTTTTAATGTGTTTTGAAGTTTGATAACAAATGCTTCATTAGATATTATATTTGTGCCAATTATTATTATGTTTGTATTTTGCATTTTGCTTTAAACGCAGTTTCAAAAAAAGTGAGTTTTTCCTTTTATTTACGTAGGTAAGTACATAATCCGAATTAATTATTGTTATAATAAATATTATTGAGTTTTTCCTTACATCACCACACTTACGACCCTGGACAGTGGGCACACTCGTGAATTTTTCAAAGGGGGAGCGGAGCGGAGGCCCAGGCTCGAATGTGTACCGTTTTCATATCCAACCCCAATACTCTGCCAAACATATATATATATATATATATATATTCATTTTGTAGATTATCGGGAACAAAGAACAGCAAAAAATATATTATTGAATAAATAATTAGCACTAATTAATAAAAAAATTAATAATAACAAATACTTAAGTAAATTTTACGTACTATATACATGGGATTGTAATCAATCAAAAAAAATCATGGGCTATGGAGGAGGGTCCGGACTTGTAGACCCCCTTTTGTGTGTACCACTGATAGTGGGTGGACCGCAACACCTTGAAAAAATTAAAAGCTGCAAGTACACTGGAAAAGTCTACTCACCCCAGCTCTATACTGTAATTGCAGACGATTTCTTTAATTTACAAAAGGGTGGGGGAGTGGTCCGTGATGACGAAAGGTAAGAAATGAATAAGAGTGGCCAAACCATGCCACTATTCTTACCTTATGGGTACCAGTCCAGGACCTGGTGGGCCTATATGTGGTGTGAAATAGGAAGACTGTCCAAACAGCAAAAACGAAGAATGAGTAAGAGAGTTGAGAGAAAATCCCTTGTGAACCAAAACTGGGAGGGGAGTAGGAGAGCGTTCCAATTTGAAGTGCCTAGGGCGCCGGGAAGGTTAAAAACGGCCCTGGTCCCCGGATCCGCCCCCCCCCCTTCCAATAGTCCTTGATTTTATTTTTCGTTTGATTACAATCCTATGTATGTAATACATAAAATTTAATTAAGAAATTGTTATTAGTAATTAATTTTATTAATTACAACTAGTTATTAATGCTTATAATTTTTTAATATTTAATTTTTTTATTAGATTTTTTTTTGGTACCCGAAAATTGACAAAATCAAAAGAAAATATTGGGTGGTGTATTGGAGCATGATACGATAATGGTGGTTTTTGACTGAGGACACACCCCCTCCCTCGACCTTGAAAAATTCCTGTGTGCGCCACTGCAGGTGAGGCCTACCTGTGTCTCAGAGACTCAAGAAGTCCCAAGACGCCATTGATCCCCACTCATAAATTTTGTGAATGTTGTTGTTGGCGTGTTCATGATGTGTGCAGATTAATAGAAAAGGAAGCTTTAGATAGCTCCCAAGTTGTCAAAGCCAGCTTCGGCATCCTCAACAGCTTTATCAGAGAAGATCATATCTTCTGGGTCTTCTGGGCTGATTTTGAAAATCTTGGCTTGAATTACTGGGCAGCTGAGGATATGATGTGGAGACAGTTGAACATTAGGGTAGTTTCGGCAATGATTTGTGTAACTTCTTTCTCCATCAATTGAGATTTCCATTCCTTTTACGTGCTTTGTTCTAAGTCTAGTTGTTATTGATGTTATTGTACAGTTGCTATTTAGAGCTGGGATGGAATACTTAAAATTATTGTTGAATAGCCTTCGGCTGGCAACTGTGCATTGGTGTCGATAAATGTCGTGAGGTTAGATGATTGGGTGCACAAGTTCTGGATTCTTTGTCAAGTGCATCGGCTTTCTCATTACGAGGATATTTACGTGAAAAATTTTGGGGAAAAATCAGTAAGTTCCTGACCTAACAGAGATCGAATCTACAAACCCCTCATTCGGGCATGAACCTAATTTCCTGAGACTGCAAGTGTTGTTTCCGTATCCAGCCCGTTCATCTAGAGTTCAATATTTGAAGTTATGATTTCAGCTATTATGAATGGATAAAAAAATATTGTGTCACCTTACTTTTGGAGAGGCATGGTCAGATTCATTCGATATCGAAGCTTCAGAAGTGAAAAGATAAAAAGATACCTTAGATGTTCACTTGAATGGTCTTATTCAAAGTATGAACATTGTTATACACCCACCCATGAACAATGTGTTAAAAAGAGCAACTAGAATGAACTGCTTATCATTTGCTTTACAAATTGTAAGCACAACAACATTAGAAAAAAAATTTAGTTAATTTCACTGTAAACATAATTGAACATGCGAATTTCATAAAAAGAACTCAAAGAAAAATATTTAGTTTTATTATTCCTTTTGTAAAATTCAAATATAAAAATCAGTTTTAAGGTATCCGACTATTTGCGACATTTTTTTAAAAAAAAAAATGGAGGCATGGGAATTTTTTTTGGTTTCTAGATTTGCTTGGTACTTTTATGAAAATAGCTAAAACTAAGAAGAGAAAAAAATTATTTTATTAAAATGGGAAAAATTGGTAAAAATTTACAAAAAATATCATAAACGGGGCCAATTCTGTACCAAAAAGTTTATGAAAAAATTTCCAATTATATTCAATTCTGATGCGTTACTATGTTATTCATTTTTGAAATGACCTTCAGGATAAGAGATATTTTAATTTTTATAAAAAAAAAAAAACTACAGCACTTTATTTTAGTTATTATATGAAATTGCTTAAAAATGCAGTGATTATATTAATAAAAGGGACTGTAAATTTGTAATAAAGCAGCGATTGATAAATCTGAAGGTTAAAACACTTTTACTATTATACAGAACATACGCAAAATATTTCAGATAATTATTTTCAAAATTTTTTGAGAAATTGCTGTACCTGTTTAAACTTTTTCAAAAAAAAAAAAAAAAAAAAAAAAACGTATTTCGAGTAAAACGCGTTTTAAAGTACATCTTGCTTATCTACTTTTACTAAAACACTTGTAGTTTTTGTTCTACTGAACGGAAAATAATAAACTTGATATTTTTATAAAGCTAACGATGGCCTATAAAATAAAATCAACAAAAAATTGTCAATTTTTGGCAAAAATCGCAACTTTAGGGTAGTCGGATTACCTTAAACATAAAAACTACTCTAAAACAGTAACAAAGTTATATTTTAAATACGCGAGTTTTTCACATATTTATAATATTTAAGCTGCACCCAAATAAGAATTTTCAAAAACACTTTAAATATGTATTTTTCTATTGAAAAAGTATAAAATTGTTCCATACTCCAAACAAATACTATGCTTTAAAAAAGGTTTAAGAGATAAAATTTTTAAAAATAGTTAACAATATTTTAAATTAGTTTTTCCATATTAAATAAAAATTGTACTTGATATAAGCATATTGCCAAATCTAAAACTTTCAAAAAATATATGCA
Source organism: Trichonephila clavata (assembly GCA_019973975.1). Taxonomy (NCBI): domain Eukaryota; kingdom Metazoa; phylum Arthropoda; class Arachnida; order Araneae; family Nephilidae; genus Trichonephila; species Trichonephila clavata. The sequence goes on from BMAO01022019.1 coordinate 4,281, forward strand.
ATGCTAGCTAAATAAATTATTCAGCATAATGCTATTTTAATTTTGTAATTTCTTTTGTTGTATTGATAAACTAAATAAATACGATAGTGAAAAAGTTAAAATGTCTGGGTATATTTTTGTTAATAACAAATTCTATTAGAAGGGAGAAAGGAAACGTTTTAATCTTACTTCGAGAAATGTTCATACAAAGTACAAAAACTGGAAAAAAAATATTTTTTTTATACTTATCGTTTGCAAGAATAATTCATTACTATAGTTATTGCTACAAGAGTTTGTTATTCAATAGAGTTAATGATTTAGTATAAAATGCGTATAAAAATTTAAAAAGTTTTAAATTTGCTAAATCAGATGCATTATTTCTTGGATTTAAACGTGATTTAAAAAAAGAATATTAATAGAATATAAAATGATTGAATGGGTTCTCCTATTTAAAGCATTAAGATTTGGCGCATCGACAATTAGGGCGTGAATAAGTTTGTTTACGCTTTTAATGTTGTAACTGAGTTCTTTGAATTTGCTGAGAAATGTGGAATTTATGCAGGAACGAGTTATTATGCCGGGGAAAATTGGTAAAAATAAATATATTTAGGTCATGGAAATGCTAATAGCCTGTCAAATGCGTTATAATTAAGAGGGAAAATAAATAAAATAAAGGGACTTTTGCAATTTCTCTTTTCATGGTTTGGCAACAGCGCCAGTATCCTGGCTTGAATGAGGGGTAATCGGCAAAACTTATATAAACCGTGTCATTCGTCGTCGATATGCTCCAAGGAGGAAAGAAGGGCAGTGATACACTTTTTGTTTGTTTAGGTCCGGCTTGGAGCCCAAAACATAACTATGCAAGTGGGTCCATGTATTCTCCGCTTGGTCCTCAATCCCCGGATTGTCGACTGGTTCCGGTCCGTGGATCATATGGTACCGCGCCACCCAAGGAACTCGAAATTATTTCTGTTTTATTTACCGTGGTATAATTCTCTGGGGTTTGTGTGACTTTTCATGGAGAAATTGTGACGGATCTATACGCGACCTTCAACTAACAAGTCCCTTTGGATATTCTTTTGGGTCAGCAAATTTTAACCAATCTTCTCCTGAAAGAAGGAAACGGGATATGCAAATTAAGTTTATTATATATGTTCCTTGTTCGCGAGTTTAAGAGTTAGTGAATTGTGAGTGGATTAGAAGTTAAGTGAACAGTTAGTGAAATTGGTAGTGAAGAGAATAGGTGAACAAAAAGTAAGAAAGTCAGAAGTTTAGCTAACAAGAGGTGACAAGATAGTTACAAAGTGAAGATTACTAGAATTGGTTTAAAATCCTTGTAAAAGATTATAACCAAGAAGTGTTGAAGTCTAGTTGGATTGAGTAGAAGACTGCATAAGTTCAGGTACTGTCACCTTATATTAAGTTGATGTCTAGAGTGTTAAAGTGTGGTGCGGACATTAAATACGTAAGCTCTGTGTAAAGTAATTATTAAGGAGAGAGAGAGAGAGAAGAGCAGCATTATTGAACATATTCTCCCCAAACGCGAATCTCGTCCCTTCCCTCTGTTGCTTGACTGAATTATCCTATTTAAAGTGGTATTTGTGTTTGAGTTGATTAAAGTGATAAATAAAAGAATTGGAATTTATCATGTCGAATGATCCTTTAAATCCGTCCACACCTTTAGCTGGGTCACAGAGTAGAAGGGATTTGAACTCGTTTCAAAATCCCTTTATATTCCATGTTAAATCATTTTATATTCTTTTTGTGTGTGTAACTCTAAAGGCAAATTTAAATACAATTAAATTAAAACTATTATATTAAGGTATCCGAACACGTTCGGAGTACTTTTTAACAAAAAGCATACTAAAACATTATAAATGCTCTTTTAGGACTCAATATCAATAAATATTACTATTAAACTATCAAAATTTAAAATAAATTACCTGAAATTTGCAAAAACCACAATTATAAGTGAAATTTTAGCAATATTTTTGAGTAACTTGAAAGCAGTTAGAGAAAAAAGTAATAAACATATGTTAGTAAAAGTATTACTAAAGCAAATTAGATGCATTTATCTAGAAAATATACTAAAATTTTAATTTTTTATTAAAATTTGAAAATTTTTGAGCTGATTGAGTAAACATTATAAGAAATGTTACATTTTTTATGAGACCATTATTTAAATAACAAGCCATAACTCAAAAAGTATTCATACAATAAGAAATATTTTAGTACATTCTCTAGAAATAACATAAATATCAGGTTCAAAAAGTTTTATAGAAATACATTCGTAATGTTTTGAGTTATCAGACTCGCCATGATAGATTTTGAGCAATTTAAATGCCCACTTCTGGTAGATCAAAAACCAACTTCCGGTTTTTCTAAATTTATAAAATGGATTGTAACTTGGCCTCTAGGTAGTGTACAAGTAGAAACAAAACAAAGAATGTTTCGTCAAGTCAAAAGATAGCTCTATTCAATAAAATAAAAAACAAAAATATCTGTCTTGACTGAATTTGGTCATTTTCAATGTGTGTTCGCGGATACCTTAAAACAATCTAAAATATAAACAATCAACATCCCACCTTCAGCGACCAGCGATAAAATTATTAAACGGTGACCTGTCCACGGAGATAAAAAGGTCGGGGGCACTGTAGTAATGCACTGGAAGTCACAAGGACTCCGGTACCAGAAAATGCAAACATTGCTTCAGGGTTAAATTTAAGACATCGAAAAAATATCACAACTAATGATATAAACGGCAAGTGAGTGTTTATAAACATTGCACTTAAAGCAACAAGATGACTATTGGCAAAATGCCCAAGGGAACCGAGCTCACCGGAAAGAAGTTTAGAGCTACAAAAAGATACGCCGGGAAACAACCCCTTCCCCGCATGCAGTCTGTATTGAACAGAATATTAGCTTACATTTTTTACATTAGCACACATTAAATGTACATATTTCAAATTTAAGGTAAACTAACGAAATACATATGTAATATTACAAGTTATACAAACGTAATACAAAGCTAAAAATAATAATAATAAATGTAAATGATAGGAGAAGTAAAAAGACTATGCATTATATTCGAGCATTCTTGCAAATATACAAAAGTAATAAAAATATTCAATACAAACATACCTTACAAGAAAAGAGAGTGACAGGAAACAACGGGGAAAAATGATTTGTGACCACCTAAGAATAGCGATCCAATCCCATCTGATAAATTTGATGCCGGATTGTAGAGGCAATAATAATATGTGATTTTAGTTTAGAGTGAATCGAAGGATTTCTAATGATAGTTTGGAACCAAGTTTTTTTTTTAGCATTTTGAGGTGGGGAGACACCCAATGAAAATCCTTAGTCAGAGGACAGGACAACACATGATGGTCAGCGTCCCCAACAGAACCACAAAAACATTTGGAAGTAGTTTTTAATTTGGAGCTTTGCAAATAAGAAACAAATGGGCAATGGTTAGTTAAGAATTGTGGATTGGCTGGAAATTGAAGAATTTGAAATGCAACTGATTGATTTCCAGTGTACTTCAATATGGATTCAAAAACGTATTGAAACAAAAAGAAAAGTTAGATTAACAAAAAGAAAGATTAACAAGCAATACAAGTAAAAATGCGAGTAACGAAATTTTAGAAACCTGGAATTCAATTTCACGCACGTGCAACTGTTTGAAGGAGCCGGTTCATGCTACTTCAACCATATTTTTATCTAACTATGCCTGCGAGTCATTATTTTCAGAGATGAATAACATTAAAGACTCCCTTAGAAACCTTTTGGCAGATGACTTCAACTCAGCATACATTCCGCTAAAAGTAACATCTTACAATCCTATTATAAGTTATTTGTCATCCAATCTGCAACAACAGAAGTCACACTAATGTTACTTTAATTTGAATTACACGTATAACAAAAACATTTAATACTTTACAATGCAAAATGTTTTTTTTTCTCGTATTAAATAGTTTTGAGTTGTTATGTTTAGTTTCATTATTTTCCCAACAATCACAAGTCAAAATTGTTTGGTGACACGTCTATAGTCTATACCTCATTAAATATTTCTGTCGAAAAAAATGGCACGTTGATTTCATAAAAGTTCACCACCCCTGGGTTATACAAGCTCCATTGAGAACGTGAATCCATTTTGCATATACAGTCGACTCTCGATAATTCGAAGTTGGAGGGACCAATGAAAAACTTCGAATTATCAAGAGGGTAGGGAGAAAAAAACTCAGAAAATACACAGTTTTTTTCCCCTAACACATTTAAATTTGAAACTATGTAATAAGACAACAATTGTGTACATATGTATAAAATTATTTTAAAGTTCTTATAAAAAGTACATATTATACAGAATAAATATTATACAAAAGTTAAAAGTCCTGTATTAAAAGAATAGGTTCAATGCATACATACACAATCCTACACATCTCTTCTTCCCAATACGGGCCATCCTTTCTGAACACATTTGTAGAAAGGCTACCTGTCAAACGAAAAATATAGACGGCTGACAACAGGTGCGGTAGACCTTTTGTCGAAGGAAAGCATTAAAAGTGTCTTTTCGCCAGAGGAACTGGAAAACACAAAGAATGGGGGTGCAGACAGATAGTCATCAAAGGGGCTACGTTTCAGGGGAGACACGCAAAGACAATACATCTCAAAACTTGTAAGCTCCAACCTGTTTATTACAGAACTGCACATGATAGCGAGTGTTAGAATTGTCGAGAGTTTTGTGAGATAACTTCGAATTATCGCGCGTTGTAGTCTGGCCAGCCACAGAATTTACATCGAAATATTGAGTGTACCAAAATGTATTGTTTTAGTTCGAAATATCAAGAGTATATCTAGGGACCAAGCATGTACTTCGAATTATCGAGAGGTTCGTATTATCGAAGGTTTGAATCATCGAGAGTCGGCTGTATTTATAATTTTCTTTTCGATTTTTTATTGTGAAACATGGAACCCTTGAGTATGTCTCGTGGACACGTATGCCACAATTTGAAGACTGCTTTAATGGAACAAGATGCCCAATTCCCCCTTAAAATCGAATCTTTTAGGAATTCCAATGTAATTAAGGCTAAACAAAACGTAGAATAAAGTAGGGTTTTACGATTAAATCTCCCATTTTTAAAACATCTGCCTAAGCCTTCTGAAAATCGAACAACACCCCACTCCAAACCCCCCATCACCCCGACGTACCCCACTTTACCTTGTAACCGGGGTAAAACATTGAGTAAACATCGCCACAGGATACAGCTTGTAAAGATCATAACTTTCCAAGCAATTACGCGGCGACGATTTCCACGGAATGGAGTGCTTTGCTTTGAGAAAATATTTACTTCCGCTTTTCGATGTTAATTGGACATCGTTTGAGGGGACAAGCGTCCTTAATGAGGATTAGATCGTTAATTGCGTGGGGACAGAGAATCACCGGAAGGAAGTGACATTTTCTTTTAAGAAAACGCAATGGCAGCGTCCTTAAAGAGGTTGCGGTTCCCAAGATGCATTTCGCCGCCCTGGTTGTCAGAGTGCGTTAGCACGGTTTAAGATGGATAGATGTGTTCGTGTGTGTGTGTATAATCCCTTCAACGTTAGAATAAGAGACGGAATGGAAGGCTCTGATTGGTTTGAATAAGTTGTGATGTCACAAATAGGGGATAGATGGTACTGGTGAAATTTAGTGATTAAATGTTCAATTTTTGTTGGGTGAAGAGAAAAAGAATTTATATCTATAAATGTGAGAAAAGCATACACAGTTACGCTCATTAAAATTACATAAATATGGAAAATGAAAAGTTTTAACTAACAACAAAGTTTAAAATTGGTTTTAAATGTAAAGGTATAAATTCACTTAATTAACATTTATCTATAAATATGCAACAAATAGACTGCTGGTCGGTCGCCAAACCGGTATTGTGCTGTAGTGTTTGAGTTCGAATCCTGGAGAAAGCATGGATGTTTGTCATTGAATAGTGCCCCTGTACGACAGTGGTCTTCAAACTGTGTTCCACGGAACCCTGGGGTTCCACAAGGGATACCCTGGGGATCCACAAGGGATACACAGGGATTCCACGAGTCACAATAAAAAAATCGAGCAGAAATGAATATGTATGTAAAATAAATTCTTGTTGACTATGAAGTTTGTATAGTTACAAGTATCTAAAAGCTCATCCCCTATTCAATAAAATTGAAAATTTTATTAATAACTTTATTTTGAAACAGTTTAACTTTTAAAATAATATAATAAAAGAAAAATAAAGCGTTTTATCTTTTTTTTTTTTACATGTATACTTCCAACTAGATTGTGAATATTCTACTGTTTACTATCTCGGGTTCCACGAGATGATTTTATACTCGTTAGTTAACATAATGTCTTGCATAACCAACTAGTTAATCAATGGAAAATGCACCTTTTTACACTTGTGGAAAACAACACCTATAATGAAGGAAAGGGCACATATCAACATAACCCAGTGGCGTAACGGAGAATATTAATGCACCCCTGCAAACTCAAGTATTGAGCCCCAAGCCCCCAAATATGGGCTTAATGTCAGTCAAGCTTTGGGCCCCTTAGAATCCCTATCCCCCATAATGCGGGAATTGCGGGGGTGTACGTTACGCCACTGTGTAATCTTCTCTCATAAGAGTAGTCTGTCTACGCCACGTGGTGTATTTTTTCTTTGACGTCACTGTTCTAGGATCACTGATTGTGTAGCGATAGGACAAGGGGATAAATTCTCACTCTCTGTCTATATTAACTGCTACTTACAATTTGGCATGAATGTTGCTTTTGTTATCTAGATATCCACTAAAAGCGAGATTTTGCGGAAATCAATTCCCAAGGGGGAGTCACGATGGCGTAAAAGATAAATATGTCGTGACCCTAAGGTTTCGGATGTAGTTTGGAACACCGAATCAACTTTGTTATTTGTTATAAAATAATCACTTTTATTGCGGTTCAATTAATTTGTGATCAATCAAGATTACAAGCAGAATGAGCAATCAATTCAGCCAACTATCTTAAGTTCGTAAGACAAATAATTAAGCACTTATGTGAGTGTGATGTAATAGAAGAGCACACGTCTGATCTCTCCTGAGTCGACTATAATCCCACTTAAGTCTTCTCTCTTTCACAAAAGTTTCCGAAAGGTACTTCACTAATCTCCCTTTAATAATAGCGTAATGACTAATTCTAACACTCCCATTGCCTGGGTTTAAATATCATTCAAATTAGCATAAAAACAAGTTCTCTCTGCGGAAGTCGGTTTTAAACTCAATCAGTTGAAGAAGTATTTCTCCAAGAGGATCAATGGAAGGACGCGAATTGACAAATATAATTCTGTTTTAGAAATTTCTGTCCTTTTTAAATCAGGAAGAAAGAGCTAGAATAATGTCAATAAAATTGAATACTTAATGAAAGGATTTAGATCAGAGGTGGACCGTGGGTAGCCTAGTGGTTAGAGCATCAAAATCCAGACCGAAAGGCTTGGGTTCGATGCTACCAAATGCCCTCCGAGTGCACACGGAGAACGTGCTCGTTAAATCAGTGGGTCCGAATGGTGTCGCCATCTGTTGTGTTGTTCCGAGCAAAATCGCTCAAAGCTGAGGCTAACGACAGGCGTAAATCGAGGCGTAATCACGTGCGATGAATTTCGAGGACCTTGATCTGATGTTACTGTCGACCAGGTGACATAAGCAACAACAGATCAGAGGTTCCCAAACCTTTATGTCTGATAGACCCCTTGTCATGTTTTTGGTTTGGGGTAGACGCAGTGCCGATTTAAGCTTATTTTGGGCCCTAGGCGCAGAAGATCTACGGGCCCATTTCGCACTGGCGGAACGAAATTTATAACCCGAAAATCTGGTTAAGTCCAGCTTATCCAGACCCCGGGCTCCTGGGTGCCCGCCCCAAGCGCCCAATGGGTAAACTGACACTGGTAGACCCCACTGCTTACATAATATTGAATTTTTGTAAATTTATCAACTTAAATGTCTTTTTGACAGCTCTGGTTCTACTAATTACTTTAAAACAATTAAATTTCTAACTGTAGTGAAGTATAGAGTTAAAAACTTAAGAAGCACACATGTTAATTAAAATTTAATTTACACATTCAGAAATTGTTACATAAAATAACTGAATAACAAACAAATGTTTTAATGGGAGGGATGAATTTGCTGTATCAATAGCAAATTTTCAACAATTAATATCAATCTGGTCAGTCCTAAATCTCCTCAGTTAGTGTAGAGTCTCTTTTTTATTTTATTTTGGTGATAACAAAACCGCGCTGAAACTCGCTTTCACTGGAAAAAAGCAATTAAAAACTTTATCGCGATATTCCATAATTCGGGATAAAATAACAGGTACGTCCTTTTAAAGCCAAAATTGCTTACATCCGTTTCTACACTTTATTTTAGGATTTTTATAAGGGCCTATTACGATCAGTTCCTATTGTAACATGACATTTTTTTTAATGTGATCATATGAAGTTATTGCCTTCTGTATATTACCACATACCCCCCCCCCCACACAGTATTATCAAATTTAGTTTCAAAATCTGAATAAAGAGCATTTAAATGTTGAACGTAGGTTAAAACCAGGGGCGTAGCTACCACCGTATCAATGATACGGGGCCACTAAGATACAGGGGCCCAACATGTGGAACTACAGTACCACTAAGAGCTTCTCGTTTCGAAATAAGGGCCCCGAAGGAGTTTTGATACCGGGCCCACTCAGAACTAGCCAAGCCAGTGGTTAAAACGTCTTGTCAGACTGTCTGTGACTGAGAAATAGAGAGAATTCGCGACGTCCAATATTATATTTCTTAAACTTGATTCTTTAAAAAAAAACGTTGAAATGGTTCTTGTTTTTTAATAAAATTTATGCTGTCACCTTGTAACTGTAAAATTAACGTCATTAAATTTAGTAAATAAATCAGTAAAATAGGTAAAATCTGGTTTCTCCTTGATTAATTTTTTTTTTAAATTTAAAGTCAGGAATTGGTTTAAATGAGAACCACAATCATAGACCACCAATTACACCTCATGGACAACTCAAATTATTTTTTCACTGACGTGGACCCCTTGCAGGTCATTATAGACCCCTGGGAGTCGATATAGACCACTTTGGGAATCACTAATTAAGATATTTCTCAATAACTCTTTAAAAAAAAACTTTCTTATAATTAACTTTAAAAATGAGCTTTCAACATTATGAAAGTGGACGCAGTAGTCGAGTGGTCAAGGTATCAGATCATGGCTGGCATGTCATGAATTCGAGCCCAGTACCACTAAAGACCTACTATGTAGGGGAGCGATGCACGTTAAATCTGTCGAGAGCTCAAAAGTTCTCCCGTTGGTGTGATAGTTAGGAGAAGGGGTGCCAGCTCAGGTGTCATCCTCGTCACTTGACCATGGTTCAAAATCACGAGGTCAGTCACCAAAAGCCCTCGTGTAGCTGAACAGTGTGACGTTAATATTCACTCACTCACTCAACATAATGAAATATCTAGCGAAGCGGGCGGGTAATGGCAGTTAAACAAAAACAATTTAAATGCACTCCTTTGCCTTCCTATTCTATACTAGAAACAAGAAGTCAATAGAAAAACAATGTTTTTCAGACAATATGATTTCTTAAATCATGTGTAAGAGAAATTCTTTATTGCATTGCCTATTCGATCTTTTTTCCTTTTCATTTTTATGTGCCAGGAATGGAAAATGCAAACAATATGTATATGTGAGAAAAACATCGAAAGCTTATTTCTAGTATAAAATACAGTACAAACTAGCTTCTCTATCAAAAATGTATGACATTTTGTGAAGATGAGCTTTAAATTTTTAAAGCTTTTCTTTCCACAGATCTTACAAATATCCATAGGCGTAAGAGTGGAATTTTGGTATGTGTTCTATATCAGCAAATTTATCCCACAGATTTTTTCCTTATTTTATTGCATTTTTGAAATTGTTTTTTGTTGTTGTTGTTGTTTATAAGTTTATTCTTTATGAAAAGCGATTTGGAGAAATTTGTTTCACTGGATGTTAAGCTGTCTTGTAAAAAAAAAAAAAAAAAAAAAAACAGTATATAAAAAATTTTTAAAGTCAATTTCTTCTTAGGTCAAAAAAGATTTTAAAAAATTATTTTAGTTACTTTTTATTAAATTATTTCAATGAATAATAAATATGTATATACATATCACAAAATCACAATATTAATAGGCAAAACACCTTTTAAATTAACATTAAAACCTTTTTAACCAAATTAAATTTGTAATTACATTTTCTAATTAAAGTTGAATATAAGACGTAAGAATTTATTTTAAAACCATTGTAAAAGGAATGCTAACATCTAATTAACATGATTATTCAGGTTAAGTTAACTTTTCATCACAAATTTAACAAAAGCTGTTGCATCAAATGGTGCTGCCATCTAGAGGAGTAATATCGACTGAAATATATCTCTTAAACTATAATTAATTAGTTAAATTTAATTAAATAATTAATATTTGAAAAAGCTGTATTAACATCAAGTGTCATTCACTAGAAGTTTTGAACTTGAGTGGATGAATAAAAAGTATTTTATTGACGATTGAAAATGTGAACACAAGATATAAAAATATATACAGGGAGAGTGTGAACTATTAGTAGAAATTGAAAAAGTGTACCTTTGAAGGTAAATAAATGTATGAAATACAGGAAGCTCGAAGTATATATTCATTAAATTTTGGTACTCATAAAAATATGTTTGTGGAAAAAGAAAGTAAAAGACGAATGCACTGATTCTGTCCGAGTTTCAAAGATGGAAAAAAAAAATCCAAAAGAGGAATCGACAAAAATAGAAAATCGCACAAATCAGGGTAGCGTAAGTCGAGATATTACTGAATATCAGGGGTAGGGGGTACTTTTCCAGGGTACGGGTTACGGTACAGGGTACCGTACAGAGCGCCTGAGGTTTTAGATATAAAACTGTGTGATAGCGTTTGGTTCCTGCTTACATCTAAACCCTCTTGTCTACCTGTAAACCCGGCTAGAGGTGTGGGAGAAACAGAATAATCCACAGACATGTTTTTCAACCTAATCAATTTATTAATTCTAATTATTAATCAGACACAATACAATTCTAATTAAGGTAGATAATACATAGTAGCGAGATTCTATAACACGGGAATACTACTACAGATCCTCAACTGAATCTAAGATAGCTTGAATACGCTCAAATATAACTACGTCGCCCACTAATAACTAGCTTCTACTTAATCAAACGCACAGTACCTGAACCTTTTATGCATCGGATCCTACACTGGAAACTTGCAGGCGCTCTCTTCGGCTTGCTCAATGTCGTTGGCTCCACGCTCCGTAATCTTTAACTAATTCCACTCCTTTTCAATCTTCAACTAACAACTAACCCGCGGACTTTATGTTAATTCCTATTTGCACACTCCAACGTATCAACTTCAGCGTGCCAACTCCAACGTGTCAACTACTACGTGTCCTCTACTACGATTCAGCTACTAAACTCGCGGAAACAGAATTTATATAATATATCTCATTTACATACACTGCGAGAAACGATCTTCAAAACTGAGAGCAAACAGCTCACTTTTGAGTACTTCACATTCTCAAAATAGCTCCGATGCACGCTTACTCAAATCTGAGAATCGGATATTCTCATATCGAGACACAAGTACATTCTCATTTTTGAACCTGTTACGGGATCAAATTTTTGAGAATGAAAGATCGATATGAGTATATAATGCACTCATATTTGAATCTGTTAATGTATCAAATATGAGTTAAAACAATAAAATGAGTATGAATAGCATTTATTTTCGGTACTGTTGATCTAATATGAATTTTTAACAGAAAAATATTTATTAACCCAAATCTTAAGGGATTTAAAAATGTGATACCTGAGTTGTAAATTTTCACTTTCTACATCTTACGTATTATTTTATTTTCATTTCATGAAATTTTTACACTTAACTTCGAAATCAAAATTCATTTTACATTTATTGTGTGTAACAAAAAGGTACTCGCATATTATCGCGAAAGTGCCTAAGTTAAAGATAACTCGCCAAATTGGCAGTAACGATTTCGCATGTGTCCTACGCGCTGAATTAGCAACCATGTACTTCGTTTTATATAATGTCGCCAATACGGTGGCGACAATACGCAAGTATCAACAAAAATATTACTTTTCCGAGGAAAAAAAATGCAACTATTATTTGATCACAAACTGCATGTCTTCGAACTTTTACCGCAAATATAAATCTTTGAAAACTGCAAAAATGAATTCGATGTAATAGTTAAACAAATGTGTATGCATTTTGAACTAGTTCCAGAAGCAATTTGATTCATTATTTATATTTATGTTTCTCTAGAAGCATTATATTGTTTCCTTAAAATCATATACAAGCAGAAAATTACCTTTTATTAAAAAAAATTCAGCCCTTCAATAATAAGTTATTAGAAATATCTAGGAAACATTATGATAAATAACAGATTTTTCTAAGTAAAAATTTCAAAACAATGCCAGAAAGAAATAGCTTTTTTACATATTATGTAACCTGAAGAAAAAAACCTTTTGACTAAACTAACACTCATTATGCCCAGGTGTGTAAGTACTCTTTATATCAATTGTTTTGTTTAAATAGAAACATCTATCCACATGGAAATAAAGAAAATGCATTGCTATATTAAAAATTAAGATCGTTTTTTGTTAAATCAACTGATTTTACACTCTCCTATCACCAAAGAAAACAAATATTATAGTTTTTAAGTTAATGGTTTTTTTAAAATTAAAATACTTAAAAATTTCAGTCCTTAGAAGAATGTAAAAACAACTAAAACAGTAGATTTTTGCATTAAAAAACATTTAAAATAAACAAGTTTTTAACCAACTGGAAAGAGTTTTTAGAGAAGTTTTCTGCACCCATTTAAAAGAAAAAATAACATCCCAAGGAGCAACAGAATCATAATCTAGCCATTTTTCTACTTTATACAGCATTTTATTTTCAATTATTCACTGTTAACAAGAAAAATAAAACAAAATCATATTGTTGAAATATTTATTCTGGAAATTGTACACATACATATATACATAAAAAATAAACAAGAATATAAGTGAAATTTGTGAAATTTTTTTTTATAAACACTATCTAATCCATATTATAGTCAACTCCATCCTTATTTGTGCAGAACAGATTATGTTTTAGTGTAATATATATTGAATTATTATTGTAAATATAGGAAAGTGTGTAAAAGTACATAAATAAACAACTTTTAAATTTTTTTTATCAAATCATGTCTTTGAGTTACAAAATGTGAGTGAAAATGCCTTTCAAACAGTGTTGTTTCAAATAAATTACATGTTAGGATATGCGAGTCATCTAAATTATTTACTGCAGAATTTATAGATAGCTGGTTCTGAAAGGAATTTTGAAAGTTTTCTCATTAGAGTAAAATTTTTACAAAGGTTGTTCATAATTATATAGTTTTCGAAATGACTATCTACAAAATTTAGCATAACACATGTAGTGATATGATATACCTGTATGAGTATTTAGAACATAAGGACAAAGGCTACAATGTGAAACCAATGGTCTTTGGCAGAAAGTGCAAAATGTATGAAATTCATAGATTAATTTTATCCATAAAATATGTATAAAAAAAATTCAGAGCTATATCAAAATTTAAAACAAATTATGAGTGGAAACATTAAAAATCAAGATTTGTACTAACAAGCAGAAATGAAATTAGTGCAAATTAAAAATAAAGCATTTATAATTTAGAAACAAGATAAAAGATTTAAAAAATACAATTTTTATAAATATTGCACGTCTACCTGAATTTCACATTTATAAAAACAACAGTTAAAAAAAATACCACACATTGGAACAATATATACAGGAACTAATTTGCAATCAGTACACTACACATTAAACATCTTTTAGAAGTGGTTTTGAAATCGCTGCAAATATTTTGGCATCCAATAGTATTCAATCAATGATGATGGTCTCCACTAAGAATCAACATGACAATAATTTAAAAGAATGGCTTATTCCTGGCAAAAAAGGAATTACATTAAGAAGCAAAAACATAAGTACTTTTTTTTTTATAGAAAACCAATTAGAAAAAATATGAATGCCAGGATTTAAAGAAATAGAAACAAAAGGTATTTAGAAATTGCCAAGAAAAAAGCAGAAAAAAATAAAATTGAAACTGGAAAAATAATAACTGCATATAAAGAGTGGGTGGCTCAATATCAATTGTTATAATTTCTTACTAGTTCTATTCCAAAATGCAGAGTTAGTGTAAAAATGTAGTACAGAGGACCCCACGCCTTTACCACGATGACATTAATTTTCTAGTTAATATTTTATTCTTATATAAGATTTATTTCTTACTTTTTAGTTTTGATAAAAAAGCATGTTTCTTAAAACTATAATTTAAATTAATTTGTGCTTCAAATACGTCAGACTGAACAAATTACGTATTATCACAACAAATGCCAAATCTAATAATAACACACCAAGTTGGCAACCCTGATTGGTAATTGCGTCTTATTGCAACCTATTAGCGATATTATATGAAATGAAGCACCTGGCAGCCAATTCAGTGTGTACCACACATAGGAAATCGGGGTGGCCAACTCAGCGAGTTATTTAGAGTCAGCGATTGTCGCAAAAATACACAAGTACCCTCCGAGTTCCTGTGTGTTGAACGTGCTGAATTGGCAAACAGGTGCTTTGTTTCATATAATGTCACCAATTGGTTGTGATAATACGTAAGTAATACCAAGATTTATGTTTTTTCACTTGTGTACAACATACCTGCATACAGGAGTTTTTGTACCAAGCTGTATTAATTTTTGGTACTTTCATAATATTGCAACCATATTGGTGAAATTATATGTAATACAACACATGGTAGTCAATCTGGCGCATACGACACATGCAAAATCAGGGTCACCAACTTGGCACGTTATCTTGAACATTGCATTGTTTGTGGTAATATGTATCGTAAAATCTGGTGTATGGTGCACACTTTTAACACAAAAAATAAGATTGAATTTTATGCGTGCACGTTATATACCAGGTATAAAAATAAGAGCTTTAAAAAATGTGAGCACAGGAAAAAAATTAGATTTCTACATAGATCAAAATAATGGTTATTTAAAAGAAATGGCATTCCTTATGAACTTAAAGGGTTGCACTTCTAGATGTATACTATTTTTTACTAAAGCTTAGAATAAATGACTTTCAACTTTAAGAGCATGACTCGCATACATCTCAGGTTTCTTCATGAAAATGGGGGTGCACATTTTCAGCAAATAAACATAAAAATTAAAAATTGCTACTTGAAAGTATAAGTGCATGTAATACGATAGTATACATGATATGCCAGATTTTATGGTAAAAACATAATTTTCTACTTTCTTTAATGAGTAAAGCATAAAATATATTTATATGGGTTAAATATAAAGAATCTGATATATATACTTCATTTATTTCATCCAAATAAACAAAACACTATAGTCACAATAAAGGAACCATAAAATAATGTATTGAAATAATTTCTTTATGAGAACTTTTAAGACATTTTCCATAAGTTTACCAATAAGCTAGAAAAGTTCTTTAAAATCTACAAGAAATTAGTCTCTTAAAAAGATTACTAATTGAAAACAAAAATTTATTTTGTAGGCTTGCCTTTTTCAAGACATGCAAGCTATTTTAAAGTTCAATATGAAAATAAAACTATTCCAATGTAGCAAAGGAATACTTAAATTATTATTTGCCTATAAGCAAGTGCCCAAAAAATCAACAATGTGACTTATTATGAATCAAGTAAATTTCATTAAGATATGTGACTACCCAAAATTCGCAGTTTTGGTGAAAATTTTCAAAAATTACTTTTGTGTTTTTATTTTAAAGACTATACATTTAAGATTCCAAAAACACTCTATTTTTGTTTCTATGATATCTAGAAGCAAAGTTATAGCATAATTAGTAAACTGGAATTGGAGTTAACAAAACCAGATGCTGATCCCTACACAAATATTTTTAAGATATTGAATTTAAATTTTCAGAACATGTTTTATTTAGTTCTATCTGTGTTATGAATCAAATCTAATCTCTGTGTATATACAGTGAACCCAAAAAGTGTTCGTACACTTGCAATTCCTATAAAAATTTATTGTTTCCGACTAATAAAAATTAATATTTTGGAATTGTAATTTTTTTTATATCTGTAACTTGTTCTTGGTGGAATGACATAATTATTTTTTTAAAAATTGGTATAACTATTATTTTTAAAAATTCATAATCAAAAAGCTCCTGAAAAATTACGCCACTAAAGTCTTAGAACACTTAACAAAAACTCAACATAGCTTTAAATATTGTATTTCTTTCTTAATTTAGAACTTAGTAGATATCTTTTAGTGTCCACAACAACTTTTGGACATCTTGATATAGATTTATTGAGTTTTTGTAATTTCTGCATTGATTTTCCTCCATGCTTCTGTGATTATTGTTTTTACTTCCCATTATGTGTTTATAATGTCATGTTTTCTTTTTATTTTAAATCTAGTTCTCCCCAAATATGCTCAGCTGGGCTAAATAAATTGATTGAGGAGGTGTTTTCAAACTTTTGGGTACAGTTATAGAGACACCAGCAGTGTACATTGAGAGCAGTTCGCTTGGCGTCATTATCCTGTTAAAAAATGAAGTTGTCTGAAATATCCAAATTTTGAGAGGATAATTTAAAATTTCTCTTTAAAATATTTAAATAGAGCTCATGATTCTCAATACCATCAAAAAATACCAAATTACCTTATTCCTGAAGCCTATTTTACACCCCCCCCTCCCCGCAAGAACACCTCTGTGTTGATCATGGAGGTGGAGGAGCTCTTGTTCCACATAAATTCACGGGATTAAATGCCTCATTTTTTCCTTTAAAACTATTATATGCCCATCAGAACCAAAAATGTTGAATTTTCTGTCATCCCAATCACTTTCCTGTCAATTTTGAATTTTCTGAAACTTAAGTCACAAGAATCTAGTTGGATGAATGAACCATGGAAGTGGAAGTGTTCTTGCGTGGGGGCGTAAATCAGCCACAGAATTAGGTAATTTTTGATGGTATTGAGAATCATGAGCTCTAGTCAAATATTTTAAGAGAAATTTTAAATTGTCTGTCCAAAATTTGATATTGAACACGACTTCATATTTTAACAGGATAATGAAGCCAAGCGTACTGCTCTCAATGTACACCGCTGGTGTCTTTATAACTGCCCAAAATTTTGTGAAACACCTCCTCAATCAATTTATTTAGCCCAGCAGAGCATATTTGGGGAGAACTAGATTTAAAATAAAAAAACATGACAAACACATAATGGGAAGTAAAAATAATAATCACAGAAGCATGGAGGTAAATCGATGCAGAAATTACAAAAACTCATTAAATCTATATCAAGATGTCCAAAAGTTGTTGTGGACACTAAAAGATATCCTACTAAGTTCTAAATTAAGAAAGAAATACAATATTTAAAGCTATGTTGAGATTTTTGTTAAGTGTTCTAAGACTTTAGTGGCGTAATTTTTCAGGAGCTTTTTGATTATTAATTTTTAAAAATAATAGTTATGCTATTTTTAAAAAAATAATTATGTCATTCCATTAAGAACAAGTTGCAGATATCATAAAAAAATTACAATTTCTATACATTAATTTTTATTAGTCGAAATCATTAAATTTTATAGGAAACTGCAAGTGTACGAACACTTTTGGGTTCACTGTATTTATGTACTTCATTGCATTTAAATGTAAAAAATATCATTAATTTTTTAAAAAATCGAGTTTTTGCATAAAATTTGGCATATTTAAAAAACTTTTAAAAGTAATACATATCTTTTAATTCCTAATATATAAAGATGTTCCATTATTTATGTACTGTATAAATATTATTTGAATACATTCATTAGAATTTTGTGTAAAAGATCCTAATTGAATTTTTCATGAAAATTTTACTAAACTCGACAATTTTTATAATCTATAAAACTCTCCAGAAAACAGCAAAAGGGTTGAAAATTAGTTAAACATGAAGCTAAGAGTTTGAGCTATAATTATGGTGAGTTTAAGAAATGTACAACTAGTAGAACATTTTTCATATTGTATTTAAATCTTTAAAAGCATTGTCTGAGAAACTATGTTTTTGGCTTCACGGTAAAGTTCACAAATGGATTTCTTTTTAAGACATTGAATTAAATTTTAAGAAACTTTTATTTTATTTTATTTGTATTATAGACTATAATCTCTGTGTATGTATTTATGCATTTATTGCACATACAATTTGTGAGAAAAAAT
>BMAO01022020.1:0-91363 GCA_019973975.1 Trichonephila clavata
TAAATAAATATTACATGAATTGGTTCTCAGAGTAGAAATGAAAAGCTCCCATGATTTTCCTACATTTGGTTTTATTCTTAATCTTTTAGAAAGTATGTTTTTCAGATTTAGATGATAAAAAAATTGTACTCCATTCTTAATTGACCAGCTCAATTTTTAACCTGTAACAAGTTTTCTTTTAGATATTCCTCTGAAAAGATGTTTTTTTTTGTATATTACAATCCATATCTCCTCATGCCTATAAATTTTTAAGAAATTCAGGATATCTCTTTATTCCCTATCCTAGAACTTACGCAAACTTTGTTCATCTTTAAAAACTAATCCTCAAACAGAACAATCAAATGAAAACTTTCTAACATACGTAAAAAAAAAAGTAAACATCCTAAAATCTGTTGACAAAACTGTCATACTGATGCTTGACGAAATCTATTTAAAACCATATTTAGATTTTAAGGGGTTAATATTCTTGGGATGGCATATAACAGTGAACAAGCTGCTACTTCAGCTTATGTGTTCATGATTCAAAGTCTTCTTTCTCCTCTTAAAGAAGTAGTTCATGTAATGCCGCGTGAAAAAAATCGATGGAGAAAATTTTTTTGCTGTTGTTAAAAAAACTATCATAGAACTTGATGGTATAGGATTCAAAGTTATAGGTGTAGTTTCTGACAATAATTCTATAAATCGAAAAGCAATGTCCAACTTTTCTGTTCCTCCCAAATTGAGCATTGTATATCCACATCCTTCTGATCCTTTATTTTTTATTGATTCAGTACACATTTTTAAATGTATTCGTAACAATTGGATTAATAAAAAAAATGCGGGCCAATGTTTTTATTTTCCAGATTTCGAAGATCATAATAAGTTTCCTTTATTAGAAGCAAATTTCTCTACACTTCAACGACTATACGACATAGAAAGTAATAATTTAGTAAAATTTGCTTATGGTTTAACTTTGAAGGCTTTATGTCCTACAAATCTTGAAAAACAAAATGTGAAACTTGTGCTTAAGATATTTAATAACTTTGTTATTCAGGGGCTTCAACTATTAGGAGAGCAACATAAACTAATTAGTTATGAAACAACATCGATTTTTATTTCTTTAATTTGTACATGGTGGAAAATTGTTTATGTTAAAACACCTTTAAAGGGACAACATTTGCTTGATACTTATCAGCAACCGATTACTTTATCTCCAGAAACAAAGCATGTCAATTCTTGCATAAAATTTTGTCATGGTTAGACTCGTGGAAGGAAAAAGATTGTACTACTGGCACCCTTACTAAAGAAACACATCTTGCTTTTACTCATACCACATATGCTTTACTTGAAATGTCAAAATATTGCATTAAAGAATTAAAATTTCAGTATTTTTCTTCCTGGAAAAATTCAAACAGATGCGTTAGAAAGTCGTTTTGGGAAATATAGGACACTTTCAGGTTCTCAATATTTAATATCAATTCGACAGCTTTATGAAGTAGAAGCTAAACTAAGAATGCAAAATTTTTTACCTCTAACTTTGGTTTCAAATGCTTATGGCCAGCTTAACTTAAAAGACATTAATTTAGAAGATTCGTGTAATGAAAATCCTCCTTTAGAGCCATCAGTATCGCATAATTTTAATATTACACTAGCTGAAAAAGATTTTCGTGATGCTCAGTCATATCTACCTGTCTTAACATATTTAGCTGGTGTTTGTGCTAGAGCAGCACTTAAAAAATTAAAATGTGACTCTTGTTCCAAATCACTTGTTATTAATAAAACTTTTGAACTAAATTCTAACTATGATTTAATACGTAACTTAGACAGAGGAAGTTTATTGTGCTCTTCCCCAGATGTCGTTACAGCAGTACTCTATAACTATATAATAGTTCAGAAACTTCTTTCTAAAGATTATGAAAATATGTTCCTCAAACAAAATAATCAACGTCAAATTGCCTCAGAAATATCGATTAGTTTGATAAATTCAAATGAATTTTTTTTATATGATGAACCTTGTAACAATGATCTTGCTTCTGAGCTAGTTTTAAAGCATATTATCCACACTTCTACAAATGCATTATTACATAACTACTGTAGGGAAAAAAATGATATAAAAAAGTTGAAACAAAGAAAAGAAAAATACATACTTTATTAGCTAAATAAATTGCATTATTTTTATGTATGTAATAAGTTACATATATTTTTATGTATGCATTATTTCTCTCTCTATATATATTTATTCATTTAGGTGTATATCTATGCTTTTATATATGTATGATTTAATTTTAAAAATATTTTTAACTTATTTTACGATAACTAGTTATTTGTGGGAAGTTTATTTTTGGTTATTTTTAATGTTGCTATTGCAGAGAGTGAATTTTTGTTTATTACTGTGAATGATACCAATAAAGTTTGCAATATATTTAATTCACATTTGTAACAACGCATAATTGAATAATTACTTTTGCAGAAAAGTAACCGACAAACAGCTAAATAAATTGTGTAATCTATTTTTATGTATGTATTTATTTTCCTGTATGTATCTTTAATTATATTGGTATAGATTTGTTTCAAAAATATATTTGAAATTTATTTTATAATTCATTATGTTGTGATTGGTAATTTGATACCAATAAAGTTACTGTTTTTTTAATTTGTCTTTTTTTTCTGTTTTAAAAACTATTTCTATATTATATATAATATATTTTTATTTCCTTTTTTTTGTAAACTATTCTGAATAAAATGTTGAAAATAAATTTTAAAGTTAAGAAATAAGCACAGTTTTGTAAAAGAAATATACAAATACAAAAGGTTCTTATGATTTGCTGCAATGTTTTTAAGTGTGTTTATGTTCATCGTAATGCGTGTTCGTAGTAAATACATTGATAATTACATACTTGCAATTATTATTTAAATAGGTAAACTAATTATTTACTTTTATGTTTTATGTACATAAAATAGAATTTAATGATCAATTATTTTTTTTTTAATTCCCTGTATGTATGTTGGGTTAAAAAACAAAAAGTATTTAAAAATGCATCTGAAAAGTTCCGTAGGCGATGGACGAAGTCTCCCTACTATTAGTGACGTCACAAATCAGTCACGAGGCCTTCTGTATATCTAGGAGGTGATGACTGAGGAGGATGCGATCGACCACGTCGGTTCGTCGTACCCTCCTGCATCCAACGGTCACATATCCGCATTACAGTTGTTTGGTTTCGTCCAACACGACTACCGATTTCCCTGAAAGATAATCCACAATCTCAGTAGGCCACTATCCTTCCTCTGTCGAACTCGGATACTTGATCAAAAACTGATTGCTGTTTTCTACGAGACATAACTGATCGTTTTTTGAAAAAACCACAAGAAAAACACAATTGCCGAACTAGAAATAGTTGAAATCTCCAAGCCTTAAATAGCGCCACAGGCGTGCGTGATGTGTGTCTGCGCTGATAATTCTAATCATTTGCATTTCTCACCTCCGCTAATGCATGTTGTAAATTTCATGTTATTTGCGTGCTTCCTTCAGGGTGTGGCATTAACGGTGGCCAGCAGCGTATATTTGTTGCTCTAACCAAAGAAGTTCACGATTTCAGTTGCAACCTTAACTGATTCTGCACAACTAGATTAAGAGAATGTGCAGCACACAGCACATAATTAGCGAATTTATTATTATTTTCTTTTAGAAGATCTTGCACACCGTTATATGACCGAACATATTGGTAGCGTTGTCAAATGACTGTCCCCTACAATTATCCAATAGCAGTCCATTTGTTTCTAAAAATTCTTGTAGAAAATTAAATATAACTCTGTGTGACTAATAATCTTAATTAATGAGATACATCTTTCATACACTTTTCCCCGAAAACAATATCATAGTATAATAGCTAGTTAGTCATTGTGGGACAAATCTGCTGTTGAGTCCATCACTATTGAATTGTACTTTGTGTCATTGTTATTTATTTGAGTCATAATTGTTTAATGATTTCTTTGCCCATGAACTCGACTATTTGCTCATATATTGTTTTTGATAAGTACGACATTAACGATTTTGGTAGTAATTCTCGCAGCTCAATATGTTCACAAATGAATGAGTCGAACTCTGCTAGAAGTTTTAGGGTACCCATAAATTACCATTATCAGGAGAACACAAAACTTCCTCCGTACCTCTAAATTATCAATACTCAACCTGTGGCCCACTGGACCATTCTAAGTGGCCTGGTCTACGTCCGTTGAATTAACAAATTTAATTATTTAAGAATGTGTTAAAAAATTTGCGAGAAATTCCATTAATCAATTTTGCTATCGATGTCGTGCTGGTACGAATTGTAAAATAATTTTCTTTCTTTTTGTAATTGTAATGGTTAGTGATAACAAATAACAATGCAGTAGTGACCATTTTATAGGTGTAATTAATTTTTAACTAACCCTCATGTCTAAAGAGTATTTTCTGTTTCAAGACGATTGGGATCTTGACTGTTTCGTAGAAAAAAGCAAACATGGATCAACAACTTGTTTGATTTGTTGTGAAAATGTTATATATAAAAATATAATTTTGCTCGCCACTGTACTACTAAACACAAATCTTTCAATAGCTCTTATTCATGAGAATCCATTTAAAGACGAAATAAATTGGTTTTCTTTAAAAAAAAAAGAATGTGGAAAGACACGCGATAAAAGTGAAACTTCTTTGGCGGCGTTGGCTGTAAATGCAGGAATAGATCTAATTATATTAAACTGCTGAGATAACTTGAATCAAATAAAATTCGAACTTCACTTATTGTATGAAAATATTTTTATTCAATTTTCTGCATCATCATTTTCCAAGAAAGACACAATAGGTGTGTGATAACTAAAGTAGGATATAAAAATCTTCGATTGTAGTCAATCAAGAAAATGTGAGAAAACTGCATCAATCGCGGTTCTGTATATTGTTTTTCCTTCTCTAGAACCAGTATTCATTGTCAAACGAATAGTGCAATAATTTCACAACGAAAAATGAAGTCAAACACAAAAATTACGTTAAAAATGAGTGTTTAGGACTTTTTGCCACCACTGTACTTGCAGCGACTGCTTGATGAACTTTCCACATGGAAAGATAACCTTTCTATAAATGTATTCAAAATTTAATATGTTGTACTGTTTGTATTCCACTTTTCGCCAATGTTTAATATCTCCATGGCAGTGAGACCTGTGTTTCATACAACTTTACTTGTTGCAAGTCTTCTTAGGGAAGGCTCAATTTTTAGAAGTTCTTTATTTCAACAAAATAATAAAATGAACTAATGTTCATAAAGATTTTGGATTATTTATTTACTTCATATGCAGTCTACATTCTTAACCGTATCATCTGGTCTTGAGGGAGAAAGAACTCACCCAGAATTTAAATAGGAGTTAAAATCCTTTGCAAATATCTCATGAATAAATTATAGTTTAAAAAAAACTAAAAAACATGCTTTATACTGAATCGAACTAAAAAGTAAAAAAATATTTCTTAATATAAGAATAAAAGGATTAACGAGAGAATTAATGCCATTGGGGTAAAAGCGCGGGGTGCTTTGTGCTACATTTTTGCACTAACTCAGCTTTGCGGAATAGAAGTTAGAAATTATAACAATTGATACATTTATAGAACACCTCATGCTTTTACCCCAATGACATTAATTTTCTCGTTAATCATTTTCTTATATTAAGAATTATTTGTTACTTTTTGGTGCAATTCAGTATAAAAGCATGTTTTTTAGTTTCTTAAACTATCATTTATTCATTGTTGAATTTATCCTTGAGTTTGATATTTGGCACCGGAATTAATCTTGCTCTTCAATAGATATTAATTTAAGGGTCTGAAGTATATTTATTCTCTCCGTTTACGGGGCCTTAGATGAGTCCAGTATTGTTATATTAGATTCCGTCTCCATAGAGCAGGTCAAACAAATAAAAGTGTGTTAAGAAAAAGTTGAAATTAAAAAATAAGTTTTAATGTACCATGTTTTTATAACGAACTAAAAAGTATAAAATTCCTCCTTTTTGTTTCTTTTTTCACATTTTCATCCACTTCTGAGATATGGTCCAAATTTTAAGTCTCTAACTCAGGGGTGGCCAACCTTTTTGGGAAGCGTGCCACAATCTGATAAAAAAAGTTACGCGTGCCACTTCCAACATTTCCACTAAACTAAAAAATATACAAAAGTGAAATTTTTTTACTTTTAGGCTTATTATGGGTTATTTACACCAAAAGCATGTTTTCAAATGCAAATTCTATATAGTGAAATGTTAAAAAAAAACGGTATAACAAATAAAACAAAAGTAGAAACTTATATATTTTTTTTGTTGATAAATATTTCAGGATCAATCAATTAGCTTAGGTGCAAAATAAAAATAAGCAACTTGAAACATTTAATTTTAAATGATTATTAAGCATTCAGTACTTTCTAAATGTGGTTTTTGAATTTGTAGTTTTTTTTACTAAGTCATCTATATTTGGATTAGTTCGTGAAGATGCTAACAAAATTAGGTGTTTTAGGTGCATATCAGTTAATTTTGAGCGATATTTTGATCTAATTACATTCATATAACAGAAAACATTTCTTCACAAACATATGTTGATCCAAACCTACAACAATACCTGGCCGCCAAATAATAAATTTGGAAAACTGCTTGGTGGCATGAATTTCCAAAATTCGATGTAATTCGGATCATTTGCGGTTAAAATAATTTCCTTATATTTGCTTTTCAGAGTAATATGATGCTGTAGGTTAATAATTTCAATTTGTACCTGAGGTGGGTAACAATCAATGTCTTGAAGAGAAATCGAAAAAGGATTAGTGAAAAGTTCAGTATTTTTTTTTATCATCTTTAAAATCCTCAAACCTGGTACTGAATTTTTAAATCTTCCATAGTTCCGAACATTATTAACTTTGGCAGATAATTCCTGCATGTGTGAATAGGAAATGAGTTAATTTTTTCTCTCCTAAATCCAGACAAAAAAGCAAAAGTTTGTTCACAAAAGAAGATATATGACCAACTAGGGTAGGAAAAATACAAATTTCCCCCTGTAATCTTAAATTTAAATGTTCCATTGTATCGGTAAGAAAAGCTAAATCCCGCAGCCAATTTTCAGTCCTAAGGAATTTACTAGGCAGTTCATCGTTTTCTTTCAGATATTCTAAAACGCATTCCCTCAAACTCCAAAATCTTGCAAATGAATTTCATTTGGAAAGCAAGCGCACACTACAATGAAGGAGTAACTCGCCATTTTCTTCCGTTTTTTCGGGGAAAAGCATACAAAATCTTTGTCGATTCAGAGCACAAGATCGTATTTTTTTGATACAGCGCACCACGGGGTCAACACCGAAAGACAAGCTTAAGTCCTTGGCACAAAGAGCTTGATGAATAATACAATGATACTTGAAAACTTTTCTTCCCAAATAATTTTCAAGCAATGCAATAAAACCTTTTCATCTGCCAACCATGCAAGGCCCTCCATCTGTGCAAACATTGCCTAATTTTGCCCATTCTACTTTGTTAACTTCGCGATTACATTTTAAAATTCCTTAAAAATATCTTCACCTGTAGTTAAAACTAGTTGGCGCAAATCAAGAAGTTCTTCCACAGTATCAAAATTTTTGTTCGTGTAACGCACAAAGATGCTTAACTGCACATTGTCAGTGATATCACAGCTTTCATCCACAGTTAATGAAAAATATTTGCAATTTTGAAGTCCAGAGACAATTTACGTTCCAACATCCTGACCCATGTCATCTATACGACGCATGACGGTATTTCCAGACAAAGCGATTTTTTCAACCATATTTTTGACATTTAGATCATCGACATTTTGGGCGAAAATTAAAAGGCTATTTTTTACTCTCTCCTGTCCATCAGAAAATGGTTTTTTCTTGCGGGCTATCAACAAAGAAAGTTTGTAAGAAGATTTCAACATGGTTTCCATTTTTCATTCCTCTTCTGGAACAAAGATTGTTGGCCGGTTAATGATTTCTATTTTTTTATTGATAAATTCCCTTCACAAATTTGATCCAATAAGATATTTGCTGTTGAAATCACTATGCAGTTGTTTGAACTGACAGTCCAAGTTACATTTTTTTGGAACTGCTATACAAATTCCACATATCAAACCTTTGGCTTGGAAGCATTTTGATGTGTAAAAAAGTATTGTTCTTCCCAGACAAATTTGAAATCACGTGCTGCAATATCCTCTTCCTAATTTCTTTTCTATGTCAAAGGTTTACTCAAAAACATATTGAAAATAAAAAAAAAATTTAAACAACTACGCATTGTTAAAATCTAAAAACAATTTTAGAAAAGGAAAAAAGTTGAACGTCTTGCAAAACAAAGTTTAAAATCAACCGAGTCTGACAGCTAGAAATAATTTGTCGATATTACGCTACAAATTTTTTAGGCTCCAAATCCAGCATTCTGATTAGTCATGGATGCAAGTTCTCATTCCCTCTGCTTTATAAAGCGACTACTTTGTGCAGATAGAATTACTTCTACCGTATCAACAACTGTTCTCGTAAAAAAGTGCAGAATTACTTCTTGATATTACAAAAATCGTAAATAGCCAACACCTTAGGAAAAGCCTTTTTATCTGACATCACGCTAACAGCTATAAACTCTTAAGAAAAGGCATAAATAAGCACATTTTTCTCTAAAATAAGTAAATTCTTCACACAGTCAAAGTCATTTAATTGCACTTCAGATCTTTCAGAATAGCAGGAAGAAAAGGACCGCATTTTGGAAAGAGAAGTATACATGACCAGAGCATTTTAAGTATAGGGTGGAGCGAAACACATATATATATCGCAGTGGCACTTAAGGGGTTAAAAGAATTAGTGAGAAATAGTATTTTGGTCTTCTGTTTACATTCTTGTATTTTATTATATGTCACATTCCTTCATTAAAACATAGATTTGATATTTTTTCCCTAGTTAATGCCTAGTTTGAATTGAAAACATATATTCAACAACTTTTAAGCCCAAATTTTTTAAAGATAAAATTTACTTTAAAAAAAAATAATGCTGAATCACAAAATTTTCCATTGAATTGGTATGTTACATATCAGACAATACATTAAATACAGTTATATTAATTTTTTTAATGAGAAAATGATTTTGTCATGTTAGATGAAATTTTTTATACTTTTACAATAAGAAACAAATTTAAGAGTGATTTTTATTCCTTTGTACATACACAAATGTAAATATCAGAAGATTAAAGTAATAAAATATTCACTTTTGAAAATTGTAGGAAAGTTTAGGGAATCTTTATAAATTTTCAAATATCTTCAGAAAGCAAAGTATTGTTTTATTCGAACTAATTTGATATACAAGTGCTACCTACCACACAAGCAGCGCTTGCAGTTGAGTGATATGGAAACCAAGATGGCATCCAAGCAGTAACAAACCATCAGCAAAATAATTTTGAAGAAATGCTTTGAAATATATTTCAAATAAAGGATATAGTAATGGATTGAAAATAATCAATATCAATCAATAATTAATAACATATAATAATTATATTATGTAATATGAAATAATCAGTGCTATTTTGATATAGGAGTGCTACACACCAAGTTGTTGTTTATGTTCATCAAGACTATAACATTACAATATGGTTTTCTTGATATCCCCTGGCAATGTGGTTGCCATGGGGAAAACATATATTAACCCATTAAAGTTCACTATATATTCCATTTGAAAAATTAACAAATTAATTTCAGAAATGATTATTAAACATGATGATGATCATAAATATACAAAGAAAAAAAAAATTAGCATTTTTCAATTTCGTGAAATTTATGGTTTCACAGAGAAACCAGTGAACAGTAACAGTCTATTTTTCCTATTCAAACTAACCAACCCAAAAGATTATTCAGAAAAGAAATCTGATATTTATGACCATAAAACTTTTATATTTTAACAAAATAAATTAAAAATTTTTTTTAAAGTTTTGAATTATTTTTTAAAAATTTTTCTGCATTTTTATAATTTTAATACAAACTGTTACCCGCCCGCTTCGATGGGAATTTCATGATGTTTTATAAATTTTTACTGCTTATATATATGTATAAATTATTGATATCTAAGTCCTGCATTAAGAATTCGATTGTATTGAAAAATATACTTATACCTGTAACTGTCGCCTGTTGATAAAAAAAAAGGGGCAGAACTCATGTAATTTGTGTTTTCTAAAAATCTCTAAAATTGAAGCATAGAATGATGTTTGCTCGGTCTGTTTTCACAAAACCAATTTTGTAGGGGAATTGCACAGTATGAAAGGAATCTGCTTAGCAAAATTTGAAGACTGTGCGTCCAATAAATTAAAAATGCAAAAAAAAAAAATTATCAATAACGCCCCTTGAACCCCCGCAACGAGGCCTAGGGGTCGATTTTCACAAAACACATTTTGCAGTGTATCTCTATCCTATGAGAGGAATCTGCTTACCAAATTTCAAACTGTGCGTCTAATAGTTTAAAAATAGAAATAAGTATTTATATCTGCCCTTAACACCCCTTGGGGGTCAATTTTTCCCAAACCTGTTTTGTAGCGGATATTTACTCCATGAAAGAAACATTCCTACCAATTTTCAAGCAGGGAGGTGAAGTAGTTTAAAAACGAAAATATTTATCTAGTACGCCACTAAATCCCCCGCAACGCCATTTAGAGGTTTGTTTTCACAAAACCTTCTTATAGCTGATCTCTACTCTATAAAAGAAATCTACTTATCAAATATAAAGACTGTGCGTCTAATAGTTTAAAAATGGAAATAATTATCTATAACACCCCTTAAGTCCCGCAACGCCACTTGAGGGCAATTTTCACGAAACCAATTTTGTAGCGTATCTCTACCCTATGAGAGGAATCTACTTACTAAGTTTCAAGACTGTACGTCTAATAACTTAAAAATCGGATTTCTAACGCCCCTTAAACCCCCGCAAACAATTGCTGCTAATTTGAAATTACAAACAGACACTTCAATTTTATTTATTTGTATAGATATAGATTGGGATTATAATAACTATTGTTTAAATGTGACTAAAAATGTAAATAAAAAAAAGCAAGGATTAAAACTAACCGTAAAACTTATCAATTTTTTGTTTCTTGCATTGCTTTTTGCTTATGAAGCCTTGATTTATTATTTTTAAAAGTGCATCCGAAACAGCCGATGCTCTACTTAACTGAACAGTGAGATTCTCCTTTCATAAAAAAAAAAAAATTATGGCACGTGTCAGCGTATTATCATGTGCGCGTAACACTATTATGTCTCATGAAGAGCATCGGTCGCCAGTAACCAAAACAACGACTTCATTAGCTCAGCTTGGCGTTCATCTTGGCATTCAGTTTCACGTTTACCCGTATAGTTTCCGTTCCCGTAAGAATACGGGAATAAAATATAGCCTAAGTTACTCCCCGTTTATGTAGCTTTCCATTAGTGAAAGAATTTTTAAAATCGCACCAGCCGTTTCCGAGATTAGCCGGGACAGACAGACAAAAATTTTAAAAATTGGTTTTTTGTTATGAGTACCGTATATACTTTTAGTGCATTAAGTAAAAAGGTGCTAATTTGAAATTACAAACAGACACTTCAATTTTATTTATTTGTATAGATTTGGTGTACGATTTTCTTGAGCTAAAACAAAAACGCCAGTGGCATTCCTCACACGTGAACATGCCACGTATAGTTGGCCATGTGAAAAGCAACTCTTAGTTAAATCTATGCCAACTTTGCTTAACGTTTGCCCTTGTGACTTGTTAATTGTCATAGAAAAGCTGACACTTACAGGGAATTGTAGTCTTTTGAATTCAAACGGGAAATTCGATGGTATTATGGGAATTCGTGGTATAAGTACTATGTTACCTTTTCCGCATCCGGATATTATACGACCTTCTATAACGTTTCCTTGCAATGACACTACTCGCAACCTAGTACCATTGCAAAGTTTTGGTGGGTTTAAATTGCGGAGTAGTATGATGGGAACGCCAATCTTAAGTTCTAGCTTGTGAGGAGGTAGACCAGGCACAATTATACTGTTTAAAAATTCTGTCGGATAACTAACCGTTTCATCCGGATTGCAAACTGTATTGATGGAAAGGTATGTTTGTGATTCACCAGGAAGCTTATTTAACATGCGCTGATTAAGCGCAGTAACCTGGTCGTTTATAGGTGCTAAAATGGATCTTTCACACAACCACGAATCTTCTTTTATATTGAGATTGTGAACATCATCATAAATGCTATGTTTTTTTATGAAAATCTGAAATATTTTCATGAATAAAAACCTAACAATGTTTAACATCGATTTCTAATTATTATACTTAAAGTTCAGCTGTTAAAGCTTAAAACAGCTTAAATATAACGAATAAAAAAACTCACAATTAAGAAATTAAGAACAATTTGAATTATTTTAGAAACAACTACCTACGCAGTTAACTAAATAAAATAACCTAAGAGTAATTTATCAGAATCTGAAATATTTTCATGAATAAAAACCTAACAATGTTTAACATTGATTTCTAATTATTATACTTGAAGTTCAGCTGTTAAAGTTTAAAAAAGCTTAAATATAACGAATGAAAAAAACTCACAATTAAGAACAATTTGAATTAAGAAAAAGAGAGGTAGAAAAATGAAAGATACCTTGAAAATTATTATTCTTCGATTACAATATAAATATTAAGCAAATAATAACTATTGTTTAAATGTGACTAAAAATGTAAATAAAAAAAAAAAGAGAAAGGATTAAAACTTATCAATTTTTTGTTTCTTGCATTGCTTTTTGCTTATGAAGCCTTGATTTATTATTTTTAAAAGTGCATCCGATACAGCCGATGCTCTACTTAACTGAACAGTGAGATAACTATCATAAAAAAAAATTATGGCACGTGTCAGCGAATTATGATGTGCGCGTAACACTGTTATGTCTCATGAAGAGCATCGGTCGCCAGTAACCAAAACAACGACTTCATTAGCTCAGCTTGGCGTTCATCTTGGCATTCAGTTTCACGTTCACCCGTATAGTTTCCGTTCCCGTAAGAATACGGGAATAAAATATAGCCTATGTTACTCCCCGGTAATGTAGCTTTCCATTAGTGAAAGAATTTTTAAAATTGCACCAGCCGTTTCCGAGATTAGCCGGAACAAACAGACAGATAGATAGACAGACAGACAAAAATTTTAAAAATTGGTTTTTTGTTATGAGTACCGTATATACTTTTAGTGCATTAAGTAAAAAGCTGCTAATTTGAAATTACAAACAGACACTTAAATTTTATTTATATGTATAGATTTGAACACAAAGTTACATTTATTTTACATTACATACTGAAAAAAATTTATATTCCTTAAAAAAAATTGCTAATACGTCTTAATTTTCCATCGATAATTATAAAGAGAAAATATTTAAATGTATTATGTACAGACAGTTTGTGTCCTAGGGTTTGGACCCCCCAAAGCCCTTTAGTTTTATTCGATTGATGATAAGCCTATATATATAACATAAAATTTAATTAAGTACTTGTAATTAACATTTTATTTTAATAATAATGCTAATTATTAATTCAATAAATTATTTTGTACTGTTTTTTGTCAACAAAATCAATTGGTGTTGTCTTGAGGTATGATACCAGTTGGGGGACTTTCGACCATGCTCCCCTCTTCTTGAAAATTTTTTGTGGGCGCTACTGAGTTGTTATTCAAATGAAGGTTCCCTAAAATCCAAATGAATTTTCTCACTGGCATCAATCTTGAAACAAACGCATCATGTAAAATTTCATTTGTTGACTAAAAATGTCAGTAGCAGGGCAATCGTTTTTTATCCCCATCACTATATTTATAGAAAAAAAAATTATATCCTGTACAATAACAGGAGTGAATGCAATTCCTTTTTGCGTAGCATATAAATTCGTTTGGTACAAATTGTTTCTATAAAACTGATAGAAAATAATGTCAAAAAATTGAAATCGGCGAAGGATCTTGAAGGGATGTTGTTTCATCTGAGGGTCCACTTTGCTCTGTAAAAGGCAGATGTCGAATTTTTACAGAGGCCTTATTTTTCCAAGTAACTTTAGATATACGGGATGGTCCTGGCACACTTATGTCATCTACTTCCTCATCAATATCGGTATTTTCACTTGAAGATGACTTTTCAGACATAATATACTCTGCTTCACTGAGTGATAATTCATTGGTTTCAATATCAGAGTGTAAGTTGTGAAATACTTCCAGATCTTCTGGAACTGATAATCCTTTTCTTGGCATTTAAAAAAATTGCCAGAAATAAAACCAAAGAAATACTTAAAATATCTTATCACTAATACTAAGAAAGGCAAGAAAACACTAGATTGATATTTCAGTCTTTTCTAAAAACAGCTCAAATACAAAATACCTAAGGAGCATCTGTCTCGTCTCTGAGCTCCCACCCCTAAAATATTATAACGTCGGCTCATCAGAACTCACCCCATGTATACATGTCAAGATTGAAGTATGGAAGGTCAGTTGACAGAATAGGCCATTGAATCTCCATAAAAGACATCTGTGGTTCTCCCCTTACGCCGGGAGCACAAAATGTGCGAACTGTCTGGGAGAATGTTTTTGAAGTAGCTACTACTTACTTTCTTCATGATTTACAGACACCTATTAGTCCATATGAAGGAAACTATGAGTTATAGCCCCTTTGTGTTGAGACCCCTTATCCTATTGACATGGCCAATTTGAATAAAGTATACTGGTGCCAAGGATAACCACAGAAGTAAACTCAGTGAAAATCTGACAGCTTTCACTTAGCTTCTAGAGAGAGAGAGCAGAAGTGGAACAATAGTTAACACACATCAATAATGAAGTGCGATTGATTTCGGGGAGGAGGGTGCAAATGCATGGCTTGGAAAATGAGAAGTGGTGAGGGGTGAGAATGTGACCAGCGCCTCGAGTTTGCCGTCCCTTACTGGAGTTTGGTTTCTCGGTGAAACCATACATTTTAATTTCATTTTTCTACTCTTCTGTTTACTTATCAAAATGACAGAAAGTTGTAATTAATAATTTAAAAGAAGCATAGCAAGACCTCGTGCTATAATCTAAAATAACTATTTTTTAAAGCTAATGGAATTTACCAAATTTTAAGAAACGTCAATATTTTTCTGTTTAGTAGGTCTAAATTGTTAAATAAAGCCGTAATGTTGTCATCTATTGCTAGGAAAAACAACAAAATTTTAAAAAAGCTCTTATTGGGATAAAAATTTTAATTTTTTAAAAATGTTTAATGTGTGGTTTCGGTGTGAAACAAATGAACGTTAAAGGGTCAAGAGTTAATTTTTATTATTATTTTCCCTGCAGGGATAGTAACACTATAATTCGATTCCTTAGAAAATTTAATTATCTTTGTAGCAGTCATTTTTCAAGCCAGCTGCTTTACTCTTCTGTTGTATTTTGTGCTATTTTCGAATACGGATATTTCCAATATCAGGGGCGAGTACCAGGATATTTTTTTTAAAACTATGAGGCTTGTGCTTTTAATTATTGATGCACATCTTGTTTCTAAAATTTATTTTACTTTTTAATAATGCATTTTTAAAAGCTCCTTGTTCGAAGAAATTCATAGTTTTCAGAATATTGCAAGTTATCAGCACTTTTTAATAGATATTCATCATTAATTTTAGTATGTAATTATTTTATTTTTTCTAAAAAATACAATTATTATTACATCATATTATCTATACTAATAAAAGAAAGAGTTTGTGTGTTTCAGCTGTTCCAGCAAAATTAAGCAACCCAGAAGTATGAAACTTGTCATGTAGAAGCTATAGGTCGTTATGCTATTAACCTCGAAGAGTTTATTTCGAAATTAACTTTAGATTTTTTTTTTAAATTCAATTTTTATGCGATTTTTCAGTTAAATGGAGATATGGCGTCATCAGCCATGCCAAGTCAATAACTTTGCGAAAATTAATGTTTTGAGCTGTTTTGGGGGGAATTTTAACACATTTTATAGTAAATATATTTATTTATGGTTGTATTTATTCGTTTTTTTTTTTAACTATTAGTGGAGGAATTACATTTGTTTTTCGAAAAAATCATCCTAAAAAAAGGTTTTTCTAAATTTCATTTTTCCGATTGCAACACTAATTTGATGTTGGAAGATACATTGGTTTTCCAGCTAAGCCTATTATGTATTTTTTCAATAACTAAATTAAATTCGTTTAATATACACTTTTGTTTTGCTTATATTTTGAATGATTATTCCGAAACATTTCTGGGTTTAGATTTAATTTTGTTGTTTCTTTTTCAACTTAAAAATTTCTGGTTTGTGTGTAGTCAATTGTATTTCTATTGTAATTTCTGTTTTGGTTTAAGGCAGTGTCACATTTATTATTCTTTTTTCATTTTGACCTTTACATGTATTCATTTGATTCTTCTGTATTGTTTCTGGTTTTAGATTAAACTTTGTCATTTATCTTCCAGAATTTCTGATTTTTTTTTCTTTTTGTGGTTAGAGGTTTCATGTTATAATTTTTTTTACAGTAATTCTAAATTGAATTGGTTTAATATGCATTTTTATGGTTTTCAGTTGTTAATGTTGATTGTTTAGATGTTTAAATGTTGTAATTACTATTTTGGGTTAAGTGCCATGTTTATTTCATGAACTACCATTAGAGGTAATTATTTTCAATTGTTAATGTTGATTAATATGTTGTTCTAAACAATGACCCAAGTATACGAGCTGTTGAATTTTAGGTATGATACATCCCCTTGCCAAGTTGTCCCAAATGATGGCGATGGCTCCTGTCTCTTCAGTTCAATTTCTTATTTGTTGTGTGCAATCCAGTATTATTGTTCGACGGGCTGTTCATTTATTATCAACAACTGGAATAGATTTAAGGTATTTATACTTGATCATGAATTGAACAACTACTCATCTGGCGAAGTGTATAAAACTGCCATGTTGAACCCTATGACTTACTGCTCCGCTTCTGAGAATGAAATCTAAACCCAGAAATGGTACGGAATAATCATACCAAAAAATAAGGTAAAACAATGTACATTAAACTAATTTAGTTATTGTAAAAATATATAACAGGTTTAGCTGGAAGACCGATGCATCTTCCTATCAGAATACAGTCTTAACCGTTTGGGTCCTAAGCAGTAATAACAAAGATTCTTATGTGTTTTTATATTAAAAAAAAAAAGTCAGATTTTGGTGGATATAGCGTGATTTTCTTAGTGCCAATTTGGCTGTGTGATGCTAATACGTAAGAATACAAAGGCTAATACAAATTTTTATTTATGTATGAGGTTTTATTTTTGTTTAACTGAAATTAGTGATACTATCAATATACAGTTGTACTTAGGCTATGTATAGCAGGAAACTAAGTCATCACCTGAATATCAGTACATTTCAGCGATACTTCTTGCCTACTTCCAACTGCATAGCATAACCATTCGTCAAAAAAATAAGTATTTATGTATTATTGCAACCTATGATGGCATTATATGAAACGAAGCCCATGGTTGCCAATTCAGTGTGGACAACACAGAAGAAATCGCAGTTGTCAACTTGACGAGTTATTAATAGAGTTGGCAATTGTTGCAATATAATACATAAGTACCAAAAAATCTTCCTATGATATTTCAGTTCTTACATATTATCGCAACCTATTAGAGACATTACATGAAACAAAACACATGGTTGCCAATTTAATGCGTACAACACATGTTAAATCAGCGTTGCTAACTTGGCGAGTAATTTTAAACAGGGGCATTGGTCAATAAAATCTTAAGTACATACATTTCCTTCTGTTGAAAAAGGGTACTGCTTTTCCTGATACTAACATATTAGAGTCACCACAGTCAAAGTGGCTCTATTTTCACCAAAATTTGATTTTTTCCATATTAGACACATAAGAATCTGTTATTTTGATATTGTGGTTCAAATTTTGCTGTGATAACGCCAATACATAAGTACCCTTTTCCTTTATTGGCAGATTCCATGTTTTTCCATTGTAACAAAAAAAGTAGAATGCACCTGAAGAAAATGACACTCAATTCAAACTAATTGAGATCAACAGATTGCCAATATTGTGATTTTAAGTTAGAATTTCTATTCACATATAAGATTTTACTTATGGTAGTTTCATCAGATCTTAATTTATTTATCTTTTGGTTTGAATTAATATTATAATTTCTATACTATGTGTAAGGTTACTTTTATATTTATTTGTTTCTTTTATTTCAATTTTAAATATTTAAGATTTTCTGTTGTGTTTTTTTGATCAAAACTGTTTATTGCAATTTTATCAAAATTAAGGCTTACTTCTTCTGTTTTAGATAACGTTTTAATTTAAATGATATTATAATTCCTATTTCAGTGTCACAGTTTTATTTTTCTGAACTATCCTTTTCTTACGTATCATTGTTGGTACAGTAATTATGCGATACAAAGACTCAAAAGTCTATTTTTCAGCCGAACAATAATTTGTGAGACCTTTTGTAAACAGAATCATAGATCATGATTACCTATTCATGACACAAATATCAAAGGTTTTTTTTTTTTTTTTTTTACAATCAATGAAACTACACCTTCACTTCTTACCAGGATTTTTTTTTGTCATGTTCATTTGTTCCCAAAAAAAAAACATCTGTTAGAAAAATTATGGATGAACACGGAAACTATGGATGTGATTAAATGCTCAAAGTAATTTTCCTTCTGACAATCAGTTCTTCATGCTGATTGTATATATACACATGCATTGTATACATTTTTTACACATAAATGTTACACGTTTTATATATCTATGCCAATTTCTGTCATTGAAGATAAATATTCATCCTTCCTAATAATAATTCTTCCTTCATCGACATATTCAGTATTTTGTTCAATGTTGAAAATATTGCTCAAATTTTGTACAACGGAAAGAAAATGACATCGAATTCAAACTAATTGCTATTAACATGTTGGTAATATCGTGAAGATAATGCTTCCTATTTATGAAAAACCAGAATGTACCATGTTTTTTTGTGTATCACTGTTTTTTGCCATTTGGTCCCTATGACCGAAAAGAACTCATTTTTGTTTTAAATGAAAAAAAAATCAAATTTTTTTTTTTACAAAAAGCTATTTGCTGAAACTATGATAAGGTGACCTTGAAATAATATTTTCTTTTGAATTAATTTTTGACCAGATTTTTTGTCATGACTTAACTTTGCTTCTGGCAATCTTGCAAATCAGACAACTGTTTCAATTGTGATCGTAAAAATGTTTGCACAGAAAAAGGATGCATTTTGAAAAGATTTTCTCGTACTTCCTTCTGGATTTCTTTAAAATTCAGCGTTGAAATGATTTTAAGTCTCATGATATCATTGTTTAATGTTGCTTCTGATAATCTGTTCCTCACATAATTTCTTGGAGATCATAAGCATTTTTTATGTTATACTGTCCATATAAGATATTTATATTTCAATTGTCATTATAGTTATTTATCATTGTATGTGCTCATTCTTTTGCTCTTTGCAATCAAATTATAATTTTTAATAGAAATATTGCAAAAAAGTATTGTTTCAATAATTAATTTTTTAGCAACATGGTTTATTATTTGTTTCATTCAGTACTGTTGTTGGATCTGAACTATTTCAATGTTTTTAGTATTGAATTACATCTAATACTGTATATTAGATGTATTACAGAGATGTTAGATAGTATTATACGAGGTATGGGTGCAATGCTAATTTAATTTTTTTTCAGTTGAAGGTTTCCTAATATTTCTTATTTATGATAGGATTTAGTGAATCAGTTTATCATTAATTTTTTCTTTCAGTTCATGTATTGCAGGTTATTTCACCCATAGTTCCCATAGCAGAAACTCACTACTGCTATCACTTTTCTGTAATTTTTATTTATATTTGCATTCATTCATATCTATTTACTCTTTAGCTTGATAATTTTCTCTCTTACATTGAAATATTTGTTTTTGTATAATTATTATTTACTTTGAGGCCAAATTGCAATTTGCTTAAAATTATCTCACACATAATATAAGGAAATCTTAGAAGGAAAAAAATCAAATTTTGGTGAAAAATGTGCCGTTTTGGCTGCAGTGACTCTAATACGTAAGCATCAGGAAAAATAGTAACCTTTTTTAATAGAAGAAAATGTAAGTTCTTAATTTTATTGTGCCAATGTTCAAAATAACACGCCAAGTTCGCAACACTGATTTCAAGTGTGTCGTACCCGTTCTTCGCACAAGTTAAATTTTTTTAAAAAATCTAGCTATTTTTTTGCAAACATGATATATTTTAAAGAGGATTGAGCAATTACAGGGCAGTGTATCTAAAAGTTAGAAGTTTTTTTTTTTATGAGTGTTCATATTGAAATTTTGCTTAACAGTTAAGAATGATTTCATATGAAGTATGCAATGTAAGAGAGAAAATTAACATGCTAAAAAGGTAAATAGGAATGAAAATATAAATACAAATTATAACGGAAAAGTGATAATAGTAGTATATTTCTGCTATGGGAACTATGAATAAAATAACATGAAATATATAAATCAGAAGAAAAAATTAATTATGATAAACCATTTCACTAAAATACTATCAAAAATAAAATATTAGGAAGCCTTCCACTGGAAAAAAATTAAATTAGTACAAACTAAAATTTTAAAAAAATATTTAAAATATTATAATAAACTATTAAGTTAAATTCACTGTAGCATTAAATTACATGAGGAATGGATGTAATAATATCCAACATCTACATTAGATTTAACGTAAAATTTAGATGTAATACAATAGAGAAAAAATTAAATTAGCAAGAACCAAAATAAAAAAAAAACCCATCTAAAACAGATTAAAAAGTGCTACGTAAAAAAAAACACACACAATTATGAACCTAATGAGAGAAATACTAAACCTTGATGATAAAAAACTTAATTTTTAAACAATACTTTTTTGCAATATTTCGATTAAAAATATTTGTTACTCGGTCGCAAAGAACAAACAAATGAGAAAATACAATGATAAATAATTAGTGATCATTGAAACACATCATATATGGACAGTATGATATGTATAAATTATATGATCTTCATAAAACTAAAGAAGGAACATATCAGAAGCAAAGTTAAACTTTGATGCCATGAGAAGTAAAATCGCATCAACATTGAATTTTAAAGAAATCTATAGAGAGAAATATGAGAAAACCGTATCAAGCTGCATCTTTTTTCCACAAACATTTTTGGATCACAAATGGTATAAATAAAATTTATATATTTGAATATTGTCAGAAGCAAAATTAAGCCATGATATGCCCATGTGACAAAAAATCTGATCAACATTAATCAGCATCTGATGAAAACATGGTATTTGCTGATGAAAGAAAAAAAGCAAATATTTTTTTTCAACAACAAAAAAAAAGTCATAGAAATGTATACATATGTAACAAATATATATTATGCATATGTATAAAATCTTCAAAAATCTACATGAAGAACAGATTGTCAGAAGGAAAATTAAACCATAATGCAACACAACAAAAAATTTCATTAACTCAAAATTTTGAAGTGCAGAAGAAAATTACTTTGTTATGCATTCAATCACATCAATAGTTTCCATGAAGATCTTCTTGATGAATAAAGTTAACCATCTTTCCACGAGATCAAAAAATGAGTACTTATCAGTTATAAAAACTATGAGGAGAAAAAATAAAATAAGCAGCATGTAGAACATATGCCAAAATCTATGTGTAAAACATGTTGGAAAATGTCAGAAAATCTCATACGTAAATAAAAATTCACATTAGCCTTCGTGTTCTTACGTATTAGCATCACTACAACCAAACTGGCACTAAGCAAATCCCAACAAAATATGACTGATTTTTTTTTATATAAAAACATGCAAGAATCTTTGTTTTAATATCAAGAAGCGATAAGCATTGCACCAAATTGGCTGTGATGATGCTTATATGTAAGTATCATAAATTCTAACTTAAATCATGATATCGGCAATCTGATAATCCCAATTAGTTTGAATGGAGTGTCATTTTCTATGGTACTTACATATTATAGCAACCTATTGGCGACATTACATGAAATGAAGCATATGGTTGCCAATTTGGCGAGTTATTAATTAAGTTGGCAATTTTTGTAATAATACGCAAGTACCAAAAAAGGTAATTGCTTTTTACATTTATCGGCAAATTCCAGCAAAATAGTACCAGAATATAGCTTATAACAAAAAGAAAAGGTACTGACGTATTATTGCAACAATTGCCAACTTGCATATGTGAGACACTAAAATAGAAAATATAGCAAATTTAAATTAAAAGGTTATAGAAAACAAAAGAAAATTAAGCCTTAATTTTGCCAGAAAATCTTAAAATATAAAAAAAATTTAAACATGAATAAAATAAATGTAAATATATATGAAGTAACCTAGCAAACATCAATTTAAACCAAAAAGCAACCTTAAATAGATAAGCAAAGGTCTGATTTAGATGAAACAACCATAAACACCACAGAAAAAAAAAGGAACATGTCAGAAAATCTTATACATAAATAAAAATCTGTATTCTTGTGTATTAACATCACTGCAGTCAAAATATGGACCATGCAAATCGTGCTATATTTCCCACCAAAATATTATAATTCTTTTTCAAAATTTTTTTTAAAAAAATGTTGTTTTGATATCCAGGAGTGATTTGCATGTCACCAATTTGGCTGTGGTGAAAATCAGGATAGTGATAATCCCAATTAGTTTGAAGTGAGTGCCTTTTTCTTTTTGATATAGGCTACATTTTTGTACTATTTTACTTAACAGATGAAACATGGAATTACGAAGAAAGCAACCTTTTTCAGACTGAATTGTAATGATATTAGGATGGAAATAGGCAAGATGTACAGCTCAAGTGTACTGATATTCAGATGATGATTTAGTTAATAGCTTTTCTTACTTTAGGGCTGACTACCTTCTGTTGTCATGATATGAACATGAAATGAATTGTAGCCCAAGCACAACCGTGATTGAT
This sequence comes from Trichonephila clavata, assembly GCA_019973975.1. Lineage (NCBI taxonomy): Eukaryota > Metazoa > Arthropoda > Arachnida > Araneae > Nephilidae > Trichonephila > Trichonephila clavata. The sequence continues at coordinate 23,010 of BMAO01022020.1, forward strand.
AATACCACCAACATTCAGGTTAGCAAGAATAAGGAAAAGCAAACGTGCAAATCCAAGGTCCTTGCAACTATTTTTTACCAAAATATGAGCAAATGTTTTTGCATTATTGCCTCTAAGAATAACATAAAACTCTAAGAATAACAACATGGAGAAGCAAAAAATTTGGTTGAATTGTCGAATCCGCCACTTATCCCGCCAAGGGTTTTCTCGTCAAATAGATAAATACGCCAAATCTGGTAACCCTTTTGATTTTTGTATCAGTGAGGGAGAAGTCGGATCGTGGTGTTGTAGGGTTGCTACTCCAAAACACAACAAAAAAGCGCCAAATTAACGATTTTTCAAAATTTGGTGGCCGATTCGACAATTTCACCAAAAATTTTTAGATACAGCAAAAAGGTCTGTACAGTGGAATCAAGCTTTTTTTATGCTGATAGTACAATTAAGATTAATCAGGAGCATAAAATGAAATAGAACACTTTATGGAAAGTAAATATCTTTAAAAGTAGTTCACAACAATAAAAATAGTAGCTTTAGCCTTGCAAGATGGGTAGTTGTTCCATTACGCAAACATGCATTATTACAAACCACAAAAATTTATAAGAAATAATTATAAACAAAAATTATGCACAGTTTCACAAATTTAATACGGTGGATAAACTTAAGTATCACCCACTAACATTTGCAGTTACAATCTATCTCAGGTTCATATCATGACTCAGGTTTTCAGCGCCAAAGCTAAGCTTAGAACTAAATGAAATCGCCTGAATAATCATCACACTTAAACGGTACATGTTGCCCCATTCCATCCGTATAGAATGACCAGTTAGTCTGAAAAAGTTGTAAAAAACATCCTTTTATTAAAGTAGCAAAAAAGACATAATACGTTGTGAATCAAACACAAAAATCTAATGTTATCAAATTAGTGTTGCCAATAAAAAAAAATGAAATTTAGAGAAAAAAAATTTTTTGCAACTATTTTTTTGAAAAACAAATGTAATTCCTCTAGAAAGAGTTGAAAAAATGAATAAATACAACCACAAATAAATATATTTACAGTAAAATGTGCTAAAATTACCCCCAAAACGGCTCGAAACATTAAATTTCGCAAAGTTAAGACTTGACACGGCTGATGACATCATACCTCCATGGTTGGATCCTATTATAGCCCACCCCCTATTTTTAGTTTTCATTGCCAAGCTGGGCGATAAGTTCGCCAAGCTAGTTAATCTTCTTTTTCATTCTTTAGTGACCATTATTAATGACTGTTAGGTATCTCCCAATTAATAATTTCTGTTCATTATGTCAGCTTCAGCAACCTTACTGACCATATACAAGTGGTAATGACTGCTACCATTAATTCTTTGCTTTGCTGTTATTCCGATAGCATGTGCGATTACCGGTTATTGTTTACAAAACAAAAGCAACGCTTAATTGTTTATTTTTTTTGAACTAGTCTGATATCCTGGGTCTATGTGACAAACACTGCTTGGCGCGATAAAGAATCACACTAAGCAGCGCATGTCTTTGGAATGGAATCCAAGATGATGGCGTAGCAGTAAGAGATAGTCAGGAAAATAATTTTAAAGAACTTTTGAAATACAGTAAAATCTATTTCAAATGAAGAATACAGGAAGAGATTGAGAATTACCAAGAATAAAAAAAGAACATCAAAATAATTTAAAAAAATATTTACTAATAGTGATATTGTGCAATATACAACAAATAATCTTATAATATAATTTTATAGTAATTATTATATATAATTATAAAATATTATATAGTAATAATTATTATATATTCAAATAGTATTGTGGTGGCGGGGTCCTAACTGGGACCCCACTCCGCCCGGCACGTCTCTAAGTGTGGGAGGAAACACAGCATCACCAACAAATGCCATAATAACAAATATATATATTCAAGTTCTGAACAAACACTTAAACAATCACAAGTTTAACTATAAGAAGAAACCTAGGAGTGATCTCTAGAACGTCGATTAATCCTAATACTCAATTCTTAGTAAACCCGACTACCAGAAATGGATAAGGAGAACAATCACTAACCTCAGGCCCCGGTACTGAATCTGTTACCTTAAATCTTCAATCTAATAATTTAATCTCAGAAATTACACCTTTTAAAAATGTGCACTAAGTTCGTGAAGTATTTCTCCAATGTTCAACTTACTTGACAGCTTCGCGGCTCCTTCTCTCTACATCTACAAAACCTATATATATATATATAGTCAAACTAACATATATCTATCTCATGTTTTTCCTGAAAAGCTGTGAATTAGTATAAATGCTAGCCCCAAAGTTTCCCAAGAGGATTAGTTAGAATATCTCGCAAATAGCCCTGTCACAGTATAATTTAACAATAATTATTTTACATAATAATCATATAATATAATTTAATTTTAATTATAAGAGTAGCCATATCATTGTAATAAGGGAACAAGTTTGATATATGAACTTTTTTCAAAAACCGCCAAATTTTTTTTTCCAGTTACAGCAGTTGCCAAGAGAAGCACAGGATTGCATTCCCCCTCCCCCTTAGCTACCAAGAAATGTTGTGATACTCCCCCCCCCCTTCTGACTAAACAGTTTTGCAAAGTTTCTGTCTTCGATCTAAGTTTGCCTCCCCCCTCCACCTCTGTGCGAAAATGAATGGTGGGATTCTTTCTAACTTTAGTAGAAGCATAAAAATGAAACATGTAGCATTTTTTCCTACATAATATTAATCTAAAAAAGTAGTGAAAGGACAAATTTTTATAGAACTAAATGTAAATAGTTAATGATTATTTTAGCAATACTGCATTGAGTTTAAGAATAAAAATCTATTTTTGTACGTAATTCAGAATAGCAATGAACAAATTGTTCTATTTATCATCATTAAGCCTAGAAGAGAAACATTAAAATTTAACATATTAAAGCAAATTAAAATAAAAATTGAAGTAATAAAATAAGAAAACTAACTTATTTACATAAGCATAGAAGAGAAACATATTACTATTAAACATATTAAAGCAAATTAACATTAAAATTAAATATAAGGAGAATTTTTCTTGCTTACATTGAATAAAATAAATATAAATAGAATTAACTTACCTTGCAGCACTTAATGTTTTTAAAATTGTCACACAACGACCAAAGTCATACTTGTCAGCAAGATAGTGATAAAAAATCTTGATTAAATTCCCCTTTTAAAGAATTTGATCTAAACCCCTCTCAGCCCAATCGATATCCCTAACAATTTCTAAAAACTTATAGAAACAATCCACTCCCTTCTGTTTGCATGATTTTCTAAACATATATACAGCAACAAATGAAATTTTAAATCTATTTTTCTATTGCAGGTAGGGAGTGAATCTGTAACATGCTTCTAAATGCCTTCTATGGTATTTGTGTGGCAATTTGTTACTGGATTTACAAAATGAAGGCTATGATTTAACATCAAATGAACAAACCCTTCTCATCCTAAATTTTCAAATGCCTCCCATTTGTTGGAAAAATCATAGTCCCAAGCTCTATCCATTCCTTTATAGCGTTGACTAGAATCTCGCAAGATCTGTTGTGTACTGCTTCCCCACTGAATTCGACTTGTCAACTTCTGCATAATAACTTCAATGACAAATTGCCCCCAATCTGCAACTGTATCAGAAGATATATAGTAATAAGTTTTGGTCATTTTTGTTCTGGTTCCCATTATCAAATGATAAGCGAGACGAAAATTCTCATTTAATTTAAGTTTGCTGCAACTGAACCACAAGCCAAGATGTATGGTTTTAGTTGAACCACATACCTTGTTAATCATGGAATTTCTACAAATCCATGATGAACCATCTAAAATAGAATTTTTCTTCCCAAACTTCATCAGAACATTGCAATTGTAGTAAAAAAAAATTCTAATTTAATCAATGAGTTTCTATTGCAAAATCTAAAAATAGTTTCTTATCCCTACATATTTCATAAGCAAAATCAAGATTAAATACTTTTTTTCCCAAATGTGGACCTTTTGCTAGAAAAATAAAACAGGAACTGTTTCTGACAGAACTTTCTTTTACTTAGGATAAACACTACAAATAGTCCCATGGTTAGAGGGAACAGGTTACAATATTTAAAGGTATATAAAATAACAAGGTTTTTAAAATTTAAATTAACCTCTTTGTAAATTAATAATAATAATGTAAGAATTGATAGTCAGCCTAATCAATAACTGGAATAATTTATCAATAAGTAAAAATGAATGTTAATAAATAAATAATATTAATAAATAATATGGATAAAGGCACATTAATAATAAAAGAATATATAATCTAATGACAGAATTAAGTCAACCTAAGCAATAATTCAGTAATTAAAAAGAAATATTAACAAGTAATATGAATAAAAAATAAGACAATAATAAAAATAAATTATTAATAAATATTCTTTATACATATTAAGAACTAATAGGAAATAAGGCTGTGAATTCTTGTCCGGAAATAACTATGTCTGAACAGTTGAAAATCCAAGATGAAAAGAAGGACATCATTAGAGAGAATCCCATAGCCCCCCCCCCTCCATAAAACAAAATTACTGCTCAGATTGGAAAATTTGCCATAAAACGAAACCCCTGCAGAACAGGGAAAATCAGGGTAGACAGAATCTGGCGCAGAATCGCCCGAAAAAGGCTCCAAAAAAAAGTCTGTATATCGAATTTATGCCGTAATAAGAAGCGTACATAAGAATACTCATTTAGTATAATTATAAATAAATAATTATTACAAATAACGAATATTATATAATTATCACATAATAATAATTGTATTTTTATATTATATTATTAATAAAATAATTACATAATGTATGTTAAAATTAATAATGAACATCAAATAAAAAGTACTGCAAACGTGCAATGTTCCAAAAACTGCAAGTTCCTTCAACAAATTTCATCGAACAAGGAATGTTAAAAAACATTTTTAAAAAGTAAAATAAAGGGAAAATGGACAATATATATTAATAGCAATAGTTAAAAGTACAACACTCATTCTTTTAAAAAAATATCCTAGTACCCACTTATTATATTAGAAATATCCGTATTTGAAAATAGCAAAAATAAAACAGAAGACTGTTTTATTTTGCACGAAAAAGCAAATGCAATAAAAATGGTTAAATTGTTAAAGAAATCAAATAGAAATCATCTGAAATTAATAGGTTTACCACAAGAAAAAGCCAATAAAAATTATTTCTAGTATATGTTATCCCCATGGCAACCACATTGCCAGATGTTAAAAATATCAAGGTAACCATATTGTAATGTTATCACCCATCTTGGCGACCATAAACAACAAAGTGCCTACAAACTAGCACTGCTTTTTTTAGAATAAAAAGTGATAATAATTAGATGCTCACAGGAAAAAAAGTTCAAATGATGGCGTGGTTTAGCAAAAGTCGTCTGAGTTATTTTAGAATGTGTTTCATTTTTTTAAGAAACTAAATCATACAGTAATAATTTGTTCAAAAAGTTTCAATTTTTCTCCTTTGAACATCGATTTCTTCTTTTCAGAATGTTTTAGATTTTCTATTTTTCAATAGTTAAAAAGAAATTTTTATTTGTCATTCGGACATTAATTTTTTTTTTGTTAGAATGTCTTTAATTTACTACATTTAAGAGCTGAATTTTTCATTAATTTGTTCTTAACATCTTAAAAATTTCAATTTTTCTCCATCAAACTTCGATTCCTTCTTTTCAGAATGTTCTTAATTTCCTGACTCTTCAAAAGTTAAAAAGAATTTACCGTTTTTGATTTTCAGTTACCAATTTTTACTTATTAGAATGCCCTTAATTTCCTATTTTTAGAAACCAGGAGTTTACTGATTTTGTTCTTAACATTTGAAAAACTTCTCTTTCAAAAACTTCTGGATTCCTTTTTCAGAATGTTCTCCATTTTTATTTTTAAAAAGTAATTTTTTCATAGAATTGCTCTATAAGTTTTAAAAAGTTCCCAATATTTTTAGAAGCTGAATTTTATTCAAATTATTTTTCAAAGTTCTGTTTTCCATTTTTGCTGCTTCAGACAAAACACCATGTTTACCAGTGTTCCTGAACTCTACTTTGAAAAATGCAACTTGGCACCATTTTGGCGCAACTCAAAAAAAAAATTGTTGCCAATGGGTGGGCTATAATAAGTATTTACCAATAATCAATCACATTATAATTAAATTAACAATGCTTAAAATTTCTTTTAATAACACCTTAAAACATAAATGAAAAACTTACCTTAAAGATTTGTTCATAGGCTGGAGATAATAGTTTTGTTTTGTGTGGAAAATAGATGCTGAATATTGACTTAGAAATATCTTCATATTTCAAATTCCTGTACTTATCAGTTAGCAAACCTTTTTCCAAAAAAAGAGTTAATCTAGGACCTTTGCGACCCATCTAAAATAAAAGTTGATTTAAATATAATATAACTTAAACAATTATTGTAAAATAAATTTGAACATAAAAATTAATTTATTAAAAAGCATAGTAAATTACCAACGTTTTACAAATAAATTAAATGACTACTTTTTGATAGGCACTAATTTAAAACTACAAAAATATTTCTTTATTCCAGTTAATTTAAAATGATCAAACAGTACAAATAAAATGTAACATTATGCAGAGCATATATACTTACCTTTTTAACGAGTTCTTAGTTTTACTGCAATACTAGTTAGAAACTCTGATTTCTTTAATACCTATATAAAAGGAAAGGAAAGGCTATTAAAAAATTGAATTTTAGCAATTTTTACACTATACAGTTTTACTGAACATTTCTGAATACTTATACATGGAAATGAAGTTTAAAACTTAAATCAGGTTCTATAAAGAAGGAAAAAAACATGCTAGTGAACAAATATGTATTTATAGCAATTCATTTATTTTAGCAGAAACTTAGTTTGATATATATATATATTTAAGGTTTTCTTTTTAGCTTGACATTTACATTAAAAAATTTACTAAATTCAAAGTTTATTACACAACCATATCATTTACCGACATTATACTTTATTTAAACAAATATTTAGGGTTCTTTTTACCAAAAGAACAATTTGCTTACCGGAGAGGACACAGCACTACTGATCAAGTTTCTTATTTATGCCAAAGAGCCAGAGACGCCCAAAACATTAAACCAACCAAACACACCGCTGCTGTATTTCAGGATCTCTCCAAGGCTTTAGATAGAGTCTGGCGGAACTTAATAATTATAAAACTTTGGAATCAAAGGCAGAGCTCTTTCATGGATAGCTGATTTCTTAAGAGATAGACTTATTCTTGTTAAACACAAAAATGCTCTATCCAGTTGCTACAGAACACATCAAGGCGTTCCTCAGGGATCTGTACTGAGCCCAATCTTGTTTTCATTGTACTTGGCCAGTATCGAAAAGATAATATCGGATGGTGGGAGAGTGAGGTTGGAATGTTTGCTGATGACATCGTCTTGTGGTGCTCCGACTCCCTGATGTGAATCTTATAGAACCTACTCTAAATTCAACGTTAATTGATGTGAGTAATCATACACAGGATTGTTTACCACAAATAAACATCTGTACTCTTATCGCCCCCAAGTTCCCTTCAATAACCAGCCTCTTTCTTATGTCAAACACCCAGAGTACTTGGGTTTCGTTTTGGATCAAGAGATCACATGCAATGGGCACATACTAAATTTGGTCAACAAAAGTCGCAAGAGACTGAATATTCTTAAGTACATCTCTGGAAGAAACTGGGGTGCTGATGCAAAAACACTCAGGGCAACGTATATTGCTCTCATCAGGCCAATGGGGTTCCTGTATATTTCAGTGCCTCCTCAACTAATCTCATCAAATTAGAGAGGGTTCAATTAAGTGCAGCTTGCATCATAACAGGCTTGAAAAGTAGCTGCCCAAACAACATGGTACTTTATGAGGCAAATCTTCCACCACTCGGTCTCATTAGAAACTCAAACTGGGTTAAATATTTCAACAAATTAAGAAGCTATGAAAGTCAAAATTAAACATCTGAATATTTGTGCAAGTGGATAAATTGCCAAAGATTAAAGAAGAATAGCCCATTCAGCTTGGTTGACAATATGAAGATAATTTCCCATTCTGTAGAGCGTTCTTCTCTAGGACCTTGTATGAACCCGATTGATGGCCTACTCGGAGTTTACTTTCATACTGAACTTATGTCCGTCATGAACAAGAACTCAGATGCTCCCGATTACCTAAGACAGTTGGCTTTGGAAGTCATAGATGGCATTCCGAGTGATTCCATTTTGATTTATACAGATGGCAGTAAAGACGATTTGAACAAGGTTGGGAGTGGTGTCTTTATCAAAAGTCTTTCAGTCCAGCTTTTTAGGCGAAACCCGGAATACTGCTCGGTATTTAGAAGCGAATTAATTGCCATAAATGAAGGATTAAAGGCCATCCTTGACGGCATGAATTCTAATGACATTTGGGTCCTTACTGACAGTCGGAGCTCAATTTGTTATCTACAGGACTGGAGCAATGTATGCGACTTCGTGGGCATACAAATTATTAGCCATCTTCAAAATCTAGCCAAGGGAAATCCACTTTCAGTGGATTCCCTCCCATGTTAACATCCAAGGGAACGATGCTGCAGACATCTTTGCTAAAAGAGGTTGTTCTGAGCCTCTCAACTAGGACTACACACTAACATATAAAGAAATTTTTTCTATAAAGAAAAACGCAGTCAGACAAGACTGGTTCAGCAGGAAGACTCCGGGGAAGAGTTAGAATTCCGAGGTGACAGAAATGATCAAACGGCCATCTCAAGACTCATAAGTGGGCATCTAAAAAACATGACATTTGACTCAGGACACAAAGTCTTTTCATTGTGCAAAAAATGCAATCTGAAGCCGCCATCCCCCGATCACATCCTGGATTGCTTGGGGTTCGTTCTGGCGGATGTTTATGAAAATCCTCTACTGGTGCTTGACTTCGCTAGAGTTCACGGTATCATGGATCTGATGGATTAGAAGCAACAACAACAAACACTTCTATGGCTAACTTTATACAATTAAAGTTCTTCAATGAAAGCTATTTATATTAACAAACATTTTTTTATATTTTTGTACTTAAAATATTAGACAAAATTTACATTTTCACTTCACATTTTATGTTTAATTAAAATATTAGGTGTGTGCATGGATTAAATTACTAATGCTTTATTAACCATATATCCAGATCATGCAAGGGCTAATTTTAATATTTTAAAAACAGCAATAATAAACTTTTATACAGTTAAGTTTCCTTTCACATTTAGCAACATTATACTTTATGTACTGCTATTCAATAAGACTCCCACAGCATTCAATTACATTAATATTTTACGTCTTAAAAGTACTTAAGAAAACAGATTAGAGTAGGTATACATGTTATTTCTTACTGAAATACAATAGGTTAATAAGTGAGAATTATCATCATTAAACCTACATTAAAACTAACGATCTTATTGCCATAGGCCATTATGTAGCACTAGACTTCTATCATACCTTAATGTTTAGTGATAATCATTACAAAAAATGATTGAAAACCTAACTACTTGGTTTCAAACGGTAAATTTTTAATCTGTTAAATTCAAAGGGAAGATTGTCCTGTGAAATCTAATTAGAAAAAAATCATGAACAAATGCAGTCATTTTTTTCTTCTTAATTGAAATACATCTTTCCTTCGTACTTTACTGATTTATCTCGTTTAATATCAGGAATATTTTATTTCTATATAAAAAATATTAAAGATTAAGTAGCAAATCATTCATATAAAATGTATTCGAATAGTCTATTTTAATTGGAATTGAGAAATATTGATATATTTCACCTGTGATAACCTATAATGTGAAAATTAGGTGATCAATTTTCTTAATTTTTACAATGCATAATAAACTTAAATATATATTGTTTCTATTCTAGAAAGGCAATGCAAACAAAAATAATTTTTGAGAATTGAAGATCATAATTTTCTCACAAATATGATACAAAACAATTGAGTTATTTGAAATGGTTTTATGGAAGAAAATAAGACTGGTTACTAAACATAATGAGTTAATAAAGCAGAATTTTTTTTTTATAATTTTGATCATCGAATAACGATTTAAATACCCTAATATGACTACAAATATGTTACAGATTAACAATAGTTTAAAATCCAAAATTACTTTTAGTTAATAATTTGAATGTAAGAACTAATTATTAAATAATATAAAATATAATTACTTAACTATTAGGAACACACCAATCTCTTTCCTTACTCCACTACAACTGAAGATTACACATAAGTTTCAGTTCAGTACAGTGATACCACTGTACATCTGGAGCCCTGGCTAACACCTTATGCTCCTAAATGATTATGTACATTATTTTCTCATAAGTTTCAGTTTGCAATTTTATGCGTTACAGTTACAGTCACAATGACACTAAAGTACTGTTGATCAAGTGTCATAGTTTCGAGGTTATTTCTTGATCACTCATGTTCTATTAACAATAGTTTCCAATTAAAAATTACTATCAGTTAATAATAATTTGAATGTAATAACTAACTGTTCAATAATATAAAATATAATTACTTAACTATTAAGAACACACTAGTCCCTTTCCTTTCTCCACTACAACTCAAGATTACACATAAGTTTCAGTTCGCAATTTTATGCGTTACAGTTACAGTCACAGTGACAAGAAAAACAGCACTCTTGATCAAGCTTCACGGTTTCCACATTATTTCTTGATCACTCATGCTCGATTACAGTCGGTCGATAAAATAGTTGAGCACCATGACCCTATCAAAGAATGATTGAAAATGGAAAACGACCTTTTTTTGAAATCGTTGTAAGAATCTTGTCCCCTACGTTGTGTTTAAGATCGGCTCTTTTTGTAGAATCCCCTTTCCACCTACCCCCAGTGAGAGTCTCCATCCCACGGCTCTTTGTGTAGAATCTCCCCTCCCCTCAAATTGTGTTTCAGGTCCTATGGTTCTTTTTTGTAGAATCCCTTTTTCCCCCACGTTGTCTTTAAGGTCGAAAATCCAACATGATATGACTCTTTTTGAATGAATCCTGTCCCCGCGTTGAGAGTCTCCATCCCACAAATCTTTTTCACCTCGGGGTGTTTAAAGTCACCTGGCTCTTTTTGTATGAATTTTGTTCCCTCATGTTGCGTTTTATGCTTCAAATAAAGTATCCCTCAAAGTATCCCTGAACTCCACTTCATAATCCTTGTCCAAAATGTTTCAGTTTCGTCCGAAAAATATTTTTGATGGGCGCTAGAAAATTTTTCATCCCTCGAATGATTGAAATGGGGGGCAAATGAAATGGAGACATGTCAAGGGGCGATCCACAAATGACGTTTAAGCTTGATGTGTCTTGAAACCCATGAAATGTAGGCATTTCAACATTGGTGTATCGAGAAAAGACGGAGGATTGTTCCAATATCGGTGGGTCTTGGAAGGGGACGAGCCAACTCGTGACCTTCCAATCTTGGCGTGTCAAGGAAACACGGAGATATCAACTCAACTTGCAACCATAAGGTTAGTCCAATTTTTATGTTAAATTTTTAAAAAGATGCATTCCAATCTTGGTACATGATTTGACCCGAAAAAAGGGGTACCAAGTCAACATGTGACCCCCAATTTTCGGATTTGAAGATTTTGGCTACAAACACATTTACCGATAAGACTGCCAGAATCTGGGAATTTTCAACATCACGCCAAATCCTGACAGTCTTAACGAAAAACATTTAGCATTTACCTGTTGTCGTGAAAAAAAATTTCCATTAAAACTGCCAGATTTGGAATATCCAATACAAACCCAAACCTGACAGTTTTAACAAAAAAACAAATTTCTGAACTCGACTGCATTCAGAAGCAATCTGATTTCTAGCTGCTGGCTGCTCACCTTTTATATTCTAATGAGGTCACGTGGAATGATTCCTATTGGTTGATACTCTCCATGCTTGAAACTATTTTTTCATGCATCTTGTGGCATCTTTTTAGTACAAGTTTTAAAAGAGATGTCTCCAACGTTGGCACATTCATTAACCCTAAAAAAGAGGGACCGAGTCGACTCTTGTGTCGACTCGGTCCCCATTTTTGGTTCAATTTTTACAGTTCAGTCCAATATTTACAGTTCAAAGTCCAATTTTTACAGTTCTATTAAATCAGCCATTTGTTTCTTATAACCGGCTTGCACCTTGTTGAAATGTTGCAGATAACGAGCAAAACGGTAAGACTTTACCATGGTGCGCCTAATCGTGCAGGTGATCTGGCAGAGTATGGTCATGTAGGTCCTGGAACTTTGGCAGTCTCCAGGTTTATGGTAAAGAGTCCCAGCTGCTCAAAAATTTTGCACTGATCCAGGGATGTGGCTTTTCAGAATGAGACGTTCGTTGATGAAACGATTGGCCCGGCAGTCTTTCGAGTTGGTGATCAGATTGGAGTGATCCACAGTGATGAAAATCACTTTTGGATCCTCCGAAATGCTGGCAATGGACAATTCGATGGGGACAGGCTTACCCCCACGGTTAAATACATTGGCATGAGCAAAAAAGGCTAGATGAGACATGTTGCATTTGAGAGAAGGGCGGCGGATGGCTCGCCTATTATACTCTGGTGGGTCACGTGAATCGATTCCTATTGGCTGGTAATCCAAATCATGAGATTTCTATTAGCTATGCAACATTGGCACGCAAAAGATTCAAGCGGTTGGTAGAAATCTTAGTACAAATTTTTTAAAGAGATGCTCTCCAACCTTGGCACCTTCATTAACCCAAAAAAGGGGGACCGAGTCGACTCGACTCGTTCCCCCTTTTTTCGGGCCAATGGTATTTTTTCCCACTCTATCAAAGCTGAAACTTTGTCAATCCATTCCGCCTGCACCTTGTTAAACTGCTACGGGTATTTTGCAAATTGAAAAGATTTCAGCATGGTGCAATGGGAAACATCCTCGTGCACACCCTCATGAATGGGGTTGGGAAAGGTGCCATCGCAAATGGTGTTGAATTTGGGAAGCATCTCCAAGAACACGGTGAAGAGTCCCAACTTTTTTAAAAAATTTTGCTGCTTCGGGATTTTGACTACTACAAGGCCTCCTTGGTCAACCATGCCCCTCACGCAGAAGGGCAGGTATTCCACAGGCACACTCTTGGGCAAGGGACGTACCAGACAAAGACGAGCTTTTTTGCAGGCATTGGATCGCATGTCCTTGGGCGTGGATGTTATTCCGTCATGGTTCACCGTAATGCAGAGCACTTCGGGATCACTGTCATCCCTAGGAATAGTGGCAGTAGACAACTCGATGGGCACTGGCTTGCCCTGGTGGTGAAAGACGTTGGTATGAGCAAAATAGACGGACAATTTCTGAGAGAGGATGATTCTGATGGCTTTATATATGCTCGAGGAGCGTGACGTCAACTGGCATCCCATGGGCCAAGGCCTTTTGATGCGAGCGTTCCACATGTTGTTCCAAAGCCCGTTTCCAGGGTTGGGGACACACCAGGCGCCAAGGGAGGTTTTCGTCTCGATGCATTTCCCAAACGTCCAACCACGTTAATAGACTCACGTACACATCCGCTAGGCGCGTGCAGTCTGTGAGATTCAACGTATACGCCTCTACATTTTGAGGTTGATGGGCTTCCCAAACTCGGCGAGACGGGGGACGACCCAGTTGAAAGAACTTTAAATCTTCTCCTGGATCCCACGTCAAATTCAAAGGACTCGTAAACACGACCACGGTTTTTCCAAACGACCGAGGAACGTGCACACCAAAACTGGGCTCAAAAATGATGGTGTAAGGATAGTCTGTGGCTCGTAATACGTGACTCGATCTGGCCAGCGACCCAAATTTCCAAACACGATCGTCGTGCGATGTCGACACTGGTCCAATAAATGTTGTACTATTCTGACACAAAGAATGAGATTTGTTTTTTTAAAAAATGATTTTTTTATTGATCATCTACAAGACAGATTCATGGGTTGAATCGCTTTAAATCCAATAGAGTGTTTGACTTAAGAGGGGAGTTTGGGCATGGACAAGTCCAGGGGCTCCCTCAACAAATCTCTTTCAAAAGCATCCAGGAAGGCGATGAGCTCATTGTTTTCATCAAAGAGAGAGGCGACCATGTGGAGCACCTGGGGTTCTTGTCCATAGACGGACAACAGGAGGCGGTCGAGCAAAGCAGTATCTGGCTCTGGAATCTGCATAGGCTCTGAATAAAGTAGCTCAGGATCCGGAATCTGCATAGGATCTGGAATCTGCAGAGGTTCTGGAATCTGCACAGGGACTGGAATCTGTATAGGTTCTGGAATCTGCACAGGTTCTGGAATCTGCACAGGCTCTGGAATCTGTATAGGCTCTGGAATCTGCGCAGGTTCTGGAACTTCAGGTCTCATGAAGCGCCCTCGTTTCTTGGGTGGGCGCGTCTCCTTCAAAGGTCGCTTCAGTCCATGAGCCGGGGTAGGAGGAGGCAGCTTATAGGGGGTTTGATCAAACGTTTTCATTTTGCGGAAATCCCCCAAGTGAATCCCTACTGCAGGAGCTGGGGGAGAAGGGATTCGGGGATAATGTCCAGACCAAAGGCTGTTTTTGGAACCGTCAACATCAAGTAGTGGGTTCCTGCTGGGATCGGATACGCCGTATGGGGCTCCAAGATGGTTCTATGGTAGAGCATTTGGTCATAGAGCTCAAAATTCCTCCTCGCCACATTGGGTTGGGCTCGGCACTTGAGACAGGAGGGTGGCAATTCATACAGGAGCATGGGCACCTGTGTCGTTTGAATGAAATGAATCTGTCCGGGGTGCACCGTTCGCAAACCAAAGGTAAAATCTTTTTTGACAAAAAACATGTTGCCATAGATGTAGACCATCCTCTTGTCGGTATTTTTGAGCAAACGATCTGGATTTTTCAAGAGGCTTTTGAACACTTTTTCCCACATGATATCGTTGGTTCTAAATTCGTTGACATGCTTGGCCTCCATCACGGCACGCTTGAAATTGTCGATAAACGTCTTTTTTGATGCCAATGGTCTTTACAAAATAATGTAAATACTCGTTTCACTAAGCTGCAATATGATGAAATAAGTTCTTTATTGATTTAACATGAATACTCTGATATTATGCTTCGCCTTTCGCTGTCTGAAATTGACAAAATATTTTATTGTTTTTGCAGTCCAATTTCTTTTTGGAAATGTTTGTGTTAGATATAAGTAAATAAATGCCTTTTTTTAATTGAAAAATATCTCTAAGCAACTGAAGTTTCGACTATGCGGGAAATATGAGTATGCTATTTGAATTCCCGCGCTATCATAAGTTATTTTATTGCAAAAGTATATTAGTTTCTGAAAGAATCAATTTAAAACTTTCATGATTTACATTCGTAATTGGTTTTGCATCGTATTTTCCATTTATGAAAAATGTTTTGACACATTATCTTTAAAAAAAACCGATTTCGGGTTAATAATTGCCTCTCCCCTAGAGATACTTTATATGTTTACATTCACCACATTTTAACTTTAGGCTACGCATTACGTATTGTAATTTAGTAACAAGATATTTAAGTATAAGCATGTTTCCTAAATTTATCTCAATGAATTAAAGATGTATCCATTGTCAAGTCTTACATTTTTATTCAAAAAAATACATTAAAGTATTATGTGAATAATCTAAAGATTATTTTTTTAAAAAAGGGATTAGTATTCATTTTAACCTAAAAAATGAATTATGCATTGTAGAATAGTTCCGTTTATCTCTTTATCAATATATATATTGAATGAACGTGATTGATTTTGTATGAGTTATAATTTTAAATTTTGTTGATACGTGTGTATATATCAATAGATTGACAATTATTTTATTAACAAAATACAACAAACACTTGCAATTTTTAAACCCATTTTGACCAAACTTGGTGAGAGTGTATACCATTAATTTGATTCATTTTGTTATTTAGCAGAGACCACCTTTTAACACAAAGAAACTCCTTCACCATCAAACATCGTTACTAGCTGCCTTCGTTGAACTTACTCATTAAAATCAACTCCAGAAGAGAGTAACAATGTTTGGCTCATATCTTGGTACCTATCGCTTACGTCCCGGTAGTTATTATAAGTATTTTGTTTCCCCACAGTTCAAGTATAATGTATTTCCAGTTTATCATAAATAATTCAAAATATAGATTTGAAGTAACTGTATCGATAAAAAGTATAATTCGTAAAGTCGCGCGTAATATAAATTCGTTATTTTTATGTCAGCCCTTTCTTAATAGCGGACCTTATAATACAAACTACATTTCATAGAGGACAATTTTTCTTTTAATGTGATGTGCTAAAATGCTTTTGGTACTGCATTAAATATACCTAAATTATTTTCTGATATATATTATCAGCTCATTTTGCTATGAATTTAATATGCATAGAGGAATGGCAATGCTAGTACATTTTAAGCATTAACCACGCAAGAAATTATTTACATACATTTGATTTAACAGATTAAATATAAACTTTATCTTTCAATAGTTTATGAATAGCAGCATATCTGCTGCATATATTTTTACTAGAATTTGTACTGAATCTAAATCAGAAAGCACTTACATGTTTCTAAGACTATCCAAGAAAGCAATTCAAAATCATAGACAAAATGTCCAACTTTCATATTCCAATTATTTATTTGCTTATTTGATCTTATATTATTTTACTAACAACTTACTTGATTTACTTATGATACTAAGAATATTAAAGAAAATGTTACTGAGCTCCGCTAAATAATCAACAAGGCAATTTAATGAATGTTTCATCGACCAGCTGTAGACCCTAGCAGGGTTGTTTATTTGAGCTACTGACCTACCGGTCTGCAGGTGCGCCGTGCATGTCTTGGACGAGTGAGACGAAAGGAATCTATATCCAGGTCAATCATTAAGGTTTTTCATCCCTCTCATTTGTTGCTTAAGACTTACAGAAGGAGGCGCCGATACATATTCCTTCCCAGAGAAGAAAGTTGCCTTTTTTTGCTTTACTATCTGAACGATACTCATAGAAGGTTGTTTTTCAAGCCATTTATTGCAATTGCTCTTCTTAAAATAAGACGTGTGCCATAGCCATTTGAATAACTAGTCGTGATTTATTGAGAATGTCTTAGACTCTTTGTGAAATAAATCCGTAATCAATCACAACCATTAGACTGTTCTGTCATCTAGTATTCAATTCTTGGGGCACCACTTCGACGATAAGATGTTAACCCTGGCAAGTGTGTGTTTATTTAAACTACCAACCTACCGGTCCGCAGCTACGCCGTGCCTGCCATAGACGACTGTGACGAAAATAATCCCTATTCGAGCCAGTCGTTAAAGGTTTTTATTCTTGACCTTTGTTGCTTGCGACTTGTAGAAAGAGGCACCGTTACATATCCCTTCCTAGAAAAGAAAGTTTTTTTTTCTGCTTGACTTTCTGAACGATACTCATAGAAGGTTGTTTTTACAGCCATTTACTACTATTGCTGTTCTTGAAATGACACGTATACCACAGCCATTTGAATCACTAGTCGTGATTTATTAAAAATGTCTCAGACTCTGTGAAATGAATGCATAATCAATCCCTACCTTTAGGCTGCGCTGTCATCTAGTGTTCCATTCCTGGTTCATAAAAGAAGTTGTTGATCTAGGTAGGGGTATATTTATTTGAGCTATCAACCTACCAGTCCACAGCTACGCCGTGCAAGCCTTAGACGACTGGGACGAAAGTAATTTCTATTTGGGTCAGTCGTTAAGGGTAGATCACATCCAGTAAGTGTAAACACCTGAAACAAAAATGAAGGGGGAGGTTACTACAGTTTCTGGCGTGAATAATCATCACGTAAGGACGATGAATTAGGATTTTAACGCTCCTTGACACAGTGATCCCTGAAACACCCACTAGGTTGGCTTTTCTGGACATGGACACTCTGGCGAGGAGAGCTAAAGTTTTCAGGGCTCTTTTCCCGTCGGAGAGGTAGAACATAATACCGCTTTGCTAAGAATAGAATTTTCTCATGCAACTCTCCCTGTGCCAAATGCTTGTCCAAAACCTTCCATTTCGCTGCCTCTAGATGGCACACTGTTGCAACATATGGCTGGCGGCCAATTGTTGGAAAGTCGAAAGACCACTCATTTTTAAATGGGTGTTCCTATTATTTTGTCCTATACCTGTATATTAATAGGTACGGGATATTTTTATTTATACATAGATTTAATAAATAAAGGAGATGTAATGAAGTGTGTACATAAATTTTTCAAAAAAAGTAAAAAATGAAATAATTTAATATTTTTAAATAAACAGTTTTTAAATGCAAGATAATTATAATATATCTATAAGGTTTTTCAATTTAAAACAATAACATAGTCGAACAATTATATATTAAAATAGTCATTTTTCCTATCCCTTACAAAATCTCTTCCAATGAATTAAACCATAATTAATTTCAAGAATAAATAACACATTGTTCCTCTAAGGAACTTCCGAAAGACTCAAGACCACCACTATGGAGTTTGAAATTAACTTAGGTGGGCAGTGGAATTTTTAAATGAGAAATAAAAGATATTCAAGAACATAAAAATGCTCCCTATCAATTACCTTAAAACAAGTAATTAGTTTAATTAGATGCCAAAAAAGCACTTTTATATATTAATATAAATTTCATTTTCTTGAATTAATTCTGTATTAATGTTGCGCGATACAAAGTCAAAAATTAAAAATGTCCAGATTTTTAAAACTTTCTATGTTACAGATATAATAGTCACAAATTTTCTTTTAAAATTAAAAAACATTTCGCATTTTTTTTTTTTTTTTTTTTTGCAAATGTTTTAAGAAAAATATTTAAAATTGATTTTTTTTATATTAGAGAGAAAAATTTGTCAAAAAATCAAGTTAATTTTTTTAACATTAATTATTTTACTTGTATATATTTTTCTATAATATAACAAAATTTGAAAGCTCTAAGTTGAAAAATTCCAGAGTTATGATAAGATTTATGTTCAAAGTTATTAAAAACTGTTGAAAAGCAGCGTCAATAACAATACCAATGTTAGTTGTCTAAACATTTCGATTTGTGTTCATTTCGAGCTTAAGTTCATCATTCAAAAAAGCTATGGATGGCTCAGCTTCTGGCAAAATGAAGTTAAGGTTAAAATCACCAATCGAAGTCATGGGAAGCAAGCGATAGTTTTTTCTTAAAGAGCAGAACCACCTTCGGTTTTTGGTAAAAGTAAAAAACGTAGGAAATCTTTAATATTTTGAACCGTTTGATTCGGAGAAATGTATACGACAACCGAAATCACTGTTCTCAGATTCCATACACGACGAGCCCTGAGACTTTAACAATTGAGCGTATTAATCGCAAGTTTGTCCTGGATGAACTCTAATAAGACTTGCTGGTATATGCGAAGTGGATTTGAAGTCAAGAAAATGAAACCGAGTTTTTGAATTTGAATACTTTGAAATGCTAAAATTTAACAATATAAAAAAGACATGCAGTTTGATGGCTACTAGAGTTAGACCCCGATGCAAGGGTAGCGAAGAGACACCACGAAGCGCTCTGATTGGCCAAATCAAATAGCACACGTTTCCCCGACTTCCTGTTACACATTTCCGTCCCTTTTCACGAAATCACTCCTACAAATATCCAGCAACCGAGAGGAAAGATGTTACACATAAAAAAAACGAAAAGGAGGAATGTTATACTTTTTAGTCCGTTATAAAAACATGGTACATTAAAAAATTTTTTAATTCGAAATTTTTCTTCTTAACACATTTTTATTTGTTTGACCTGTTTTTTTAGAGACGGAATCTAATGTAACAATACGGGAATGATCCGAGGCCCCGTAAACGGAGAGAATAATTACACTTCAGACCCGTTAATTAATATCCATTGAAAAGCAAGACTAATTCCACAGCCCCGTAATTCCAACTTCAAATATCAAACTCAAGGATAAATTCAACAATGAATAAATGATAGTTTAAAAAACTAAAAAACACACTTTTATTGTAGATCGAGCTAAAAATGAAAAATAAACTATAGTTTAAAAAAAACTAAAAAACACGCTTTTATACTGAATCGAACTAAAAAGTAACAAAATAATTCTTAATATAAGAATAAAATGATTAACGAGAAAATTAATGTCATTGTGGTAAAAGCGTAGGGTGTTCTATAAATGTATCATTGTTATAATTTCTAACTTCTATTCCGAAAAGCTCAGTTAGTGCAAAAATGTAGTACAAAGCACCCCACGCTTTTACCCCAATGACATTAATTTTCCCGTTAATCATTTTATTCTTATATTAAGAATTATTTTTTTTACTTTTTAGTTCGATTCAGTATAAAAGCGTGTTTTTTAGTTTTTTTTTACACTATATAATTCATTTATCTAACCAGTTCGCAATCCACACAACAATTCAACGAATTATTGGTCCTACGTAGCCACAGAAATGGGTAAAAAGTCTGAAAGTAAAAATGATAGCAACGCTAATGAAGAGAAATTGAATCGTCTTAAAGGTTCGATTAAAGGAACTTTAACTAGGGAAGAGACCCTTACGTCGGAAAAAACAGTGTCAAAGGATACTAGTGTCACTGAAATCGAAGTAATGTAAAAAAATTTGAGCATTTGCAGATCAATCTGTATAAAATAATTGAGGATTATTGTGAAATCGAAACATCCAAAAATTCGGAAGCTATTCAGCTGAATATCGAAAATATAAATGAACGGAACAAAAAAACCGAGGTACGTCTCAAACTTTTAATGTATTCTTTGAAAAATACTGAAAACGTAAAAATTAATGTAAACATAGTATCCGCTTACCTCAAATTCCATTGCTAGGATTTTCTGGAGTAATAGCAAATTTTCTAATTTTAAAAATCAATTTATTAATTTAATAAGTAATAATGTCTGTTGAATGATTCGCAAAAGCTATACTATCTTCGAGCATTTCTGAAAGGAGAAGCAAAGCACTTGGAATCGCCTAGCGATAGTTTCGATTCCCTGTTAAAAGCATTAGAATATCGTTATGAAAAAAACGTCAGTTGATAGATTCTCATGTCCTTGAAATAATACATTATGAGAAAATTTATAGCGAATCAGCAAAAGAATAGCGTGCTTTAATGGATTATATTAATAAAAACATTAGAACACTTAAAGTTGCGAAGTATGAGCAGAATGATTTGTCAAATATAATTTTAATTAATATAATTCTTCAAAAAATTGACAAAGAATAGAGCAAACAATTCGAACTTTCGTTGAAAACAGCAGAAATTCCAACATTTGATTCTGTAATGAAACTTTTAGAGAAGAGAAGAGCCGTGTTAGAAAATATTATGCGCATTCCTAGTGCTAAAATGATCCATAAAAATACTGCTATGTCAGCTAAAAGAAAACTCAGCTTAGAATACTGCTGAGGTCGAAAGTCAGCAGGCAGAAATTTCTCTTTGGACATTTAGGAATAAATGTGTTTTATTAAATACGTTTGTGGTTTACGTTAAAAGTGCTGAGGGATGTAGATTTAAGTTAAGAGGTTTACTAGATAACGCGTCAGCATTATGTGTTATGAGAGAAGATATAGTAAGGAAGTTTAGAATTAAATTTAGGTCTGCAAATCAATTAATAATAGGCATAAACGGAATTACGCAATCCGCGAAGTATTCAGTTAATATTGAAGTTTCATATCGTGATTATACTTTTTCACGCAATGAGCAATTTTCACTTTTACCTAAAATTATCGATGCAATTCTTGTATCGAAAGTAAATATAGCTGATTTAAATATTCCAGCTTCAATTGAGCTGGCAGATTCTAATTTCCATATACCAGGTCAAATTGATATATTGATAGGAATTGAACTATTTTTTGAAATTTTTAATCCAGAGCAACATTATTTGCAGGATGGAAACGTAACTTTACAAAATAAAAAATTTGGCTATTTAGTTACAGGTACCCTTCCTCAGACACAAAACCAAACCAATTGTTGTTAAATAAGTGAACCAAGCTTAGATGAAATAGTAAAGAAATTTTTAGAGGATTCTAAAGAAATTACTAAAAGTGAAGAAGAAATTTATTGTGAGGTACATTTTGTTAGAAATTATAAAAGAGATAAAACGGGAAGAGATTTATAGCTCAGTTAACCATAAAGGAAAGAAGAAGCCTTATTAGGATATTCAAAAGCGAATGCGGTAAAATGACTAAATGGTATTTGGGAAAAAATTAACAAAAATAAAACTATGGGAATTCTGTATAAAGAATTAATGAATGAATATGAGCTTTTAGGTCATATGGAGGAGATTAAAAATGAAGCCATGGATAAGACTAACTATTACATTCCTCATCATTCTATATACAAAACAGATAAGGCATCTACTCCATTAAGAGTTGCCTTCGGGGATGCAAGTGCAAAAACAACTAGTTTTTCTCTAAACTCTATCCTACTAAACGGAGGGTGAGTGAATATTAACGTCCCACTGTTCAGCTACACGAGGGCTTTTTTTGGGGACGGTCCGCGTAATTTTGAACCATGGTCAAGTGACGCGGACGACACCTGAGCTGGCACCCCCCTCTCCTAACTACCACACCACACCAACGGGAGGACGTTTGAGCTCTCGACAGATTTAACGTGCATCGCTCCCCTACACGGCGGATCTTTAGTGGTACTAGGATCGAACCCATGACAAACTAGCCATGATCCGATGCCTAGACCACTCGGCCACCTACTAAACGGAGGAATTATTCAACAAGATTTCTTTTCCATAGTCAGTAGATATAGAAAACATGAGTATACACATTTAGTTCAGATATTAAAAAAATGTATAGGCAGATACTTGTTGATCCTAATCAAAGGGATTTACAACGAATGGTTTCGAAAACTAGTGCAGATGCTCCAGTCAAGACTTATAAACTATCTACCGTAACATATGGGAAAGTCTGCGCAGTTTTCAGCTACCAGGACCTTAAAGGCTTTAGCAGATAAAAAAGAGCGGACTTTCTTGACGCAGCAGATGTGATTTCTAATGATATTTACATGGATGAGTTCTTTCTGGAGAGTCTACATTAGAGGGTGCTAAAAACTACAATCCAAAGTATCTCAACTTCTCCTAAGAGGTGGAATTGAGCTGCACAAATGGGTATCAAATAGTTCAGAACTATAGAAAGATTTATCTGCATCTTCTTGTGTGTTTGATAAGGAATGTCAGGATGCTCCAGTGAAAACATTAGGGATGCTATGGGATCCCTACTGCGATCATTCCAAAATTATGAATATTTCTATTTTTTTTATAACAAAAAAACCCCATAAAATTTAAGCTTTTTCTTCAGAGGTGTACCAAAAATTCAATATTTTTGATATTTTCAATTGAGTATAGCACTGTGCATTTAAGCTTATAGATTAAAATGTCGTTAATTTTTTAAATTTCAGATAAGCCAATCAGCCGGAATTGTGGAGGAAATGAGCGTCCATTTTTTCGAGGTGGGTGTGTTCAAAAAGCTTTAACTCACGGTCAATTGGATATTTATGGCTAAACATTTATATACCTGTGGGATTTTCCACATAGACCACACTCTACAGGCCGCTGGCGACGTGAGCAAACAAGAGGAGTGTAAGGACTAGTGGACAGAGCAGGCGAGGACTCGACGCGCAGCTCAGAGATCCAACGCTGCTGGAAAAAATAGAGCAACTGGGAATTGGCAGTGAAGCGACCAGCTGTCCAACGCTAGAAGTAGGCCACTCATTCATCACCTGAACTCCATAGTGTATCATGTGAAGAACAGTGTTACCGTAGTGAACTGTTGTGTGATAACTGTGCTGTGAATACAAGACTGAGAAACTGTCGTGAAGTGAAAGACGAGTTTGTCTAAATGTTATTCATTTTATCTCTGTGTGTTCGTCCATTAGTGTGTAGTCTTGTAACAAATGTCCACCATAGACGTTAGTATTAGTAAAAACCACACAGTGTTATTAAAATATCCCTAGAACTCCGTGCCACAACCCAACATACATACTCAAAATACATATGAATAAATGATAAAAACAAAGTTCTAACATTTTACTGGTCGTCAAAAAAGTTCCCCAAGAATGCTTAAAAAACAGGCCGTCACATGGGTGACCCCCTTAACGGATAAGTCACGTTTTTTTTTTTTGGACCTTCGTTTCCCGAAGCTGGCATTATCCTTTAATTTATGGACACGAGTGTACTTCTTTTATAATTTGTAACACGCTTTAAAACTGAAGAGATCTCTCACTTGATATAGATATTGTTAAAAATACTTTGGGATACTAGCCTTTGTCGCTCCACGTCCCATAAAAATAACTGAAAAAAAAATGCTTTCAAAAATATTTCCACATTAAGGAAAGTGTTTCTACATTAGGATTTCTCTAGCAACTCGAGAAATTTCCAATAAAGCCTTCATTGTATCTTATTATTTTTCTTTTTAAATAAAAATTGATTTAATTTATGTCACCAAAATATTCAGTAGCATCCTTGTGAATTTCATTTAGTTGTCAGTGCCGGTTTATTCATTGGGCGCTTAAGGCGGGCGCCCAGAGGCCTGGATAAGCTGCACTTAACCAGATTTTCTGTTTATAAATTTCGATCCTCCAGTGTCAAGGGGCCTGTAGATCCGCGCCCAACGTCCGAAATGAGCTTACATCGGCACACTGGTTATTGTGTAGCTTTCTTTTATTTCTGGTAGTAATATCTCGTCAAAAGGTAGGGTAAAAAGTTCTATATATGTTTCACGTCTCAGCTCTTCGGGATAGTTCTCTTCTTGCCCTATCGAATATAATATAAAATGAATTCACTATGGAATTTTCTCTTTTTTTTTAAAGTTTGTAACCGACTTCTTTACTTTCACCGAAAATAATCTTTCTGCCAGTGCGAGTTGAATCTTCAAACGAGAGCCCTGATAAATCAGTTGCATCTTGTTCCATTTTTTCCAAAATTCATTTCTGAAATTTTGGATGTAATTTTCCGAGATATTTATAGACTAAATCCTTTTAACAATTCACACTCAACTTATTGCAGTGATTTGCTAGTAGCATTTATTCTCTAGAGCAGAGGTTCCCCAACTTTTTTTGTCTTATAGGCCCCTTTGCCATGTTTTTCGGTTTGGGGTAGACCCCTACTTACCTAATAATGAATTTTTGAAAATTCATCAACTTAAATGTCTTTTTGACAGCTGGTATACAGCTACACTTACTTTAAAATATTAAAACTTCTAACAGTAGTGAAGGCACGTTAGTTAATTAAATTAAAATTTAATTAATACTTAAAATAACTGCTACATAAAGAAACTGAACAACAAATGTTTTAATGGGAGAGATGAATCTGGTGCTTCTAAAATTGCCGATATCTGTTTCTAAATTTTATTTTAAGATCTTCTTAGTGGCTATTTCGATTAGTTACTCTTGTAATATGACATCTGTTTTTTCTTTGAATGCGACAATATTAGTTGCCTACAATAGTATTACCATATATAGTCAAAGCATTCTCAGACCTAGTTTCAAAATCTGAATAAAGGGTATTTAAATGTTGAACATAGGTTAAAAAGTCCTTTTCCTGGCAAATTGTGTGACAAATTGAGAAAGGAAAATTCCGGACGTTTAATATACTCCTTAGCATAATTATGGCAAGAAATGCCGAAATTATGGTCCTTGTAACTGCAAATTAACTTCATTAAATTTAGTAAATAAATCTGTAAAATAAAAGTAAATATGGTTTCCACTTGATTGAATTTTCTTTTAAATGATCTGGTTTAATGAGAGTCACTATTGTAGACCCCCATTTACAACTCGTGGAACACCAAATTATTTTTTCCGCTGATGTGGACCCTCTTGCATGTTGTCATACACCCCCGGGGCAGAGGAGGATTAAGGTAGTTGGAGGCCCCTGGCAGTAAAAAGTTTGGGGCCCATGGGCTCAAGAGTCGCAGAGCTAAAATAGTGAAAAGAGTCGTTTATACTTTAAATTCTCAAAATAAATTGTATTGCCAATAATAAAACTCAACGACTAAGGAAAATCTTAACTGTATTTAAAAAAATTAAAAACTTTCAAAAAAGCTTACAATTTTGCTATACAACTTTACTTCTTGATTTCTCTTTGACAAAGTCATCAATTATTTTGGCCATATCAATTTTGTCCAAAACATCTTGTATTCTATATATACACTCATGTCCATAAATTAAGGATAATTCAGAATCACACAGAAATTGAACTCTAAAATAAAAATTTCACCTGTAGAATTATCACACATATCTTGCAGAAGAATATGCAAATTACAGGAAACCACCAGATGGCGCGGATAGTAGGTCACAATGACGAGAGTGTGAGAGGGGTATATAAGGAATGGTGGCAAAGTAGTAAAATTGTTCACAAGCGCTTTAAAAGCCTTTTAGTGCAATAACTGCATAGTTATGGTGCAAAGGAAGCATTTGGATGATTTTTTACGTGGTAGAATTATCGGACGACTGGAATGTGGACGTACCCAGCTGGAAGTATCCGAGGAACTTGGAATCACCCAGAGTGTCATCTCCAGGCTTTGGCAACGATTCCAAGATGATGGTAATGTGAGTAGATGTTACAGCACAGGTCGCAACCGAGTTACAACGCCGAATGAGGAACGGTATTTGGCAGTTACTGTCAAAAGAAACAGACTGAGCACAGCATCAGACTTGTCTCGTCAGCTCTCTTCAGCTACCGGTACGACAGTTTCAAGGCAGACTGTGTACAGACGCTTAGGGCACATTAGTCTATAGGCTCGTAGGCCTGTCAGATGTGTTCCCCTTACCGCAACTCACTGTCGCCTGCGATTAACCTGGAGTAGAGAGCATGCATTGTGGACACCGCAACAGTGGTCTTGTGTGATGTTTTCCGACGAGTCCAGGTTTAGTTTGCAGTCTGATTCTCGCCGGACTTTCATATGGAGAGCGCCAGGTACCCGTTACCACGAAGAGAACACCATTGAATGACACCGTTACGGTGGTGCAGGATGGCTCGTTTGGGGAGGAATTATTCTTGGTTCCAGAACTCACCTGCATGTTCAGAGTGTAACGATGACAGGGCGCATCTATGGGTATGTCATTCTGGGACAACATGTACGTTTGTTTCGGGGTGCCATGGGTGCTGAATTTCTGTTTATGGATGACAACGCCCGTCCTCACCGTGCAAACATTGTAGACGAATGCCTTCAATCGGAGGATATCACCCGTATGGATTGGCCAGCATACTCACCGGACTTGAATCCAATAGAGCATGTGTGGGATATGCTTGGCCGACGAATACCAGCCAGTCAATCCCCTCCCACCTGTCAACCGGAACTTCGGAGGGCATTGCTTGAGTGGTGTAATATTCCCCAAGATCAGATTGATAATTTGATACTCAGCATGCGTAGGCGTTGTAAGGCCTGTATTGCATCGTCCGGGAGACATAATCCGTATTAACCATCATACTAACTATGTTATACTGTTTTTTGTAAATAGGTTCTTTTTAAAATTTGCTCCAGGGAGTAAAAATCGCATTTTTTTTTAATTATGTCAAACATATAGCATCTTTTTTGCTCTTTATCTTTTCTTTAATAAATAGACTTTTCAAATAAGTCAAATTTGTTTTGCTTCTCTCTTTCTTTGCATGAACTTCATTATCCTTAATTTATGGACATGAGCGTAATATGGTCATGTTGCTCAATTTGTCTTCTTTCCCGTAGAGTTTCTTAAATAATTTTAACACATTCTTTTTAAAACTTATAAAGATCCCTCCACTGATGCTTTCTATATAGGTATTGGTAAAAATATTTTTAAAAGTACTCCTACATTTGGATCTCTCTTGCAACTCAATAAATTTCTAGTGGAGGTTTTCATTGTGTATCTTTGTTTTCCTTTCATTTCTTCTTGCAATTTATATCATCAAAATTAAAAGATTCTATATCGTGTTTTAAGTTTCCTTTAATTTTTGTGTAGCTTTCTAATTTCATGGCTCTCGTCAAAAAATACAGTAAAGTGTTTGTTCCATAACAGTTTCATAAATCTAAGCTCTTCGTAATAGTTCTGGTCTTGCCCTATCACATAAAATATAAAATTAATTCATTATAAGAAATTTTCCTTTCTTTCAAAATATTATAAGCGACTTCTTTATTTTCACCCGAAATAATTTTATTTTCTCTTACTGCCTGCCAGCTTTTCCAGCTCCCTCTTCAAACGAAAGTCCTGATAAATCAGTTGTTCTATTTTTCAAAATTCATTTCTGAAATTTTGAATACAATTTTCTGGAAATTTTAATCAGCTAGATCCTTTTTTAATTGTTCACACTCAACTTATTACAATGATTTGCTAGCAGCATTTATTCCCTGGAGTATGGTAATACCAATCATGGTCAGTAGGGAAGTTTCATATTTTTCCATCTGTTTCAAAAGAGAAGAAGCCTCCTGAATTGTGAGGTTTTTTTCCTCATTCGTATCACCGATTTCAGCCAAGATCGCTTTTATTAATCTATATCTTGCTATTAAGGCCTAAATTCAGCTAACTTGAAATAGTTTGATTTAAACTGGAACTATCTTTTATCATGTAATTCATTTTATTTCATTTAATTTTATTAGTAAAATACATTGATGGAAATAAAAATCCCATCACAAACGATTTGTGCTATATCGCCGTGTGTGCGATATGTGCTATGCATCTGAGATGATTTTGATTCAAATTCAAGGGCGTAGCTAGAGCCGTATCAATGATACAGGGCCCTCAACATGTGTAACTACAGTCCTACTAACAGGGCTATCCAAAAATGGGGCCTCGAAAGAATTTTGATACAGGATCCACTCAGAACTAGTTACGCCAGTGTTTAAATTTCCAGCGCATAAGTCTGGCGCTAGTTGCACCAAGTGGAGGACGTGAATCAAGTGTTCTTCAAATATGCACTATAAAGTACGTGAATGTTGTTTATCGGTGAGATTTGACGTAGTGAGTTGATATTAGTCCAAAATAACTTTAAGACGATGAAGAAGCTATTATCAACAGGTCTCTGAGGTAGTGTAATAGAGCTAAAGGGGGGGGGGGTAGTTCTTTCCATGATATTACAGAAAAACTTAGAAGGAATTTATTCACTATGCATGATTTTAGGCCGCAGTGGTCCCAGGAAGGCACTACCTGAAGAAAAACTATGGTTCAATCACGCACGGAACACCACATTGACAGAAGACTACAGTATTCACCACAAAGCTGGGGAACGTAGTGCATCTACAGCAGAAATTACAGTTTTTACCAGTACCAGAGAGACACAGTGGACTGTAGCAAATCAGTCGTTTAAGAAATAGCTCCCCTCTAGACTCCCTTAGCGTTCATACTATTAACTCTGAATCATTGACGTCTCTGACTTCATTGATGTCACACTAGAGATCATTGTAGAGCGAAGTGGCAATGTGTTGAGTTCTCCGATCAAAGTTGTTTCTATCTTGGTGCCAATGAAGCAGTTGCGTAACGGAGAAGATTAGGGACCCCCTATAAAGTCGGGTTCGAGGTATACTTGATGTCAATCAGGCTGTGGGGCTCTAGAATTCTGGCCCAGCCCTGCAATGACCGGGTTGAGGAGTGTTCGTTACACCACTGTAGTGATAGCTGTATATTGATTAGAAGAAGGCCAGGTCAACGCCTGCAAACAGTCTTTCTGCCACCTAGATACACTGGGTCTGCACCAACAGTTATGGTCTGGCCCTAGCAATTTCCTTTGATTATAGGAGCACACTCGAGTTTAATTCGCACATATTGACAGCAAACTTGTACAACCGTCTGGCAATTCAAACTGTTGCACTGCGATTTATAAACATCATTCAAGGGGTGTTTTCCAATAGAATAATGTGCTCTCTCATACCCTGTTGTAACCCAACATGCTTTATAGGGTTTCGATGTGTTACGTTGGCCTGCTAGATTATAAGATCTTTCTCCAATCGGGAACTAATGGGACATCATTGGATGACGATGACAGCTTCATCAACAACCAGAATTAAACAACCTTATATATACCGACCAAGAACAACAGGTATGCAATTCCATGTACCTGTACGACACATGACATGCACGTTTGCATTTAAAATTGTGGCGGTTACACCGGTTTTTAATGTGTATCATCATTTCATATTTGAAATGGCTCTACTCGCACTTACATTAACCTGTGATCTTGAAACTTTAATCAATTAGATATGTTTGATATACAAATGTATTGCTGAAGTTTCATTAGTCGACACTATTTTTTTCTTGGTGTTGGGATTTTTTCCCCCTCAGCGTTAAATGTACCCGAGAGTAATTAAGCCTGGCTGTGGGCTAAAAATGAATTTGTTTGACTTGCGACTTGAATCGTATTCATTTGTTCGAAATAAAATTTTCGCAAAAAAGAAAGAAAAAAAGAAAAACGCATGCGAAAAATTTGCACAGATTGCAACGATACAGATATACGGAAAAATGATGGCTAAGGTTGCTACACGACTCAAATACGGGTTGCAATATCGGTTCAAGATGTTTTTGTTGCACGTTGAATTTATAAATGGAATCCATCAAGCTTGGAGCCCTGCTGGCTGTAGGGGCCCCTGGCGGCCGCCACCCGCTTGATCCGCCTCTGCCCCGGGGGTCAATATAGGCCACTTTGGGAATCACTGCTCTAGAGTATGGTATTCTCAATTACGCTCACTAAGGACGTTTATTTCTTGATCTTTCCAAAACACTACAATATTTTATTTAACTTTGTTTTGCAGCAAATTAATAATTTATTTCCCCATTAAGCTTCAAAAAACGTTCTTTAAAAAAGTACATATTTTGTTTTCTGTACTTGTATTTAATAATAAAATAAAAATTTGATTTTTTGCCATTTTTTCTTTAAGAAATTGTAAGGGAAGTGGTTAGCACAGTTAAGATTTTTCTTTAGCTGTTGAATTTTGTCATTAGGAATAAACTTTATTTTGAAAATTTATACCCAGCGAATCTTTTCTTAGTATTCTGACTCTTGAGACAATGGGACTCAAATCTATACCAACTACCTTAATCTATCTCTACATGGTGCTCAAAGCTATAGCTAAGTACCAGCATTACAATCTAGCCCCTTGCCATGATGGGCCTTGATCTGGCACTGCCGATCAAGTGGCATTAGCAACAACAAAAATGATGCAGAGATTGGAACTTCAATTTTTTCCAGCGAAAGAATGATACCAACTAGTTCCATGATAATAGGGGGCTAAAGTTGTGAGAGATCTAGTAGAAAATTTTCCCTATTGGGGGGTGGAGTGTGGACATTACAATATTCAGAACGCCCAGAAAGAAATCAATCAACCCCATTACAATTTTATCATAACTAATTGTGGCAACATTATATCTTATAGATTTAATGTGCCCAATCAGCAATAACTATTTGTAAATAAAAACAATAACTTTTTACTAAAGCTATGTGATCACTCTCGGTACTCAGGAATTGCATAATCTTGGGATCACAACAGACTTAAATTTCAAAAAGCCAATTTTTAGAAACATAGAAGAATTATAATATAATCACATTTACATTTATTTTTCGTCTAATACTACATGAGAATATATTATACTAAATTACAAATATAAAAAATATATTTCTTTTCAAAATCATCTTTAAGAAAACAATGCTAACCTTTTGAAAGAAAAAAGTTTTTCCTCAAATATTGGGAGTAAAATCTAAAACTATGTCAATAAAGACTTTTGAAAGAACCTATATACATATGATTTTTCTATGCTACAAAAGCAAAAGTTATTATTAAAATTTTCAAAGAAAAAGAAATTCACAAATAATATTTTTGTTTGGTAAGATGTCTTGAAAGAACACCATGTTACAAATTTCACTAACAGAAGACTTTTCCAACCTTTAAATATGTAAATATGCTTAAATGACCAGTTTCTGAAAACAGTTAATACAACATTTCACAAACTTAAGGCCGTATCACATGTACATTTTTCGTGAAACTTTTTGCACAATCTGAGGGTGAACGTTTGCTGTAAACAAAACCACATGCTCTGACGTTAGCTGTGCTGTTCCTCCACATTAAAACATTTCTCGCTGATTTTTTCTCTTTCGAAAACGACCATCCAATATTACTTTTTATTTTGATCGCGCTTTTGTTAATGGGCATAAACAGAAATGGAGCACCATTCTGTTTAAGATATTACACACCATTAAAATATTATAGGCCGTGTCTGATACGTTTGATGGAACCAAAGTTACCATCTTGTTTATGACGTAGGGTGCCGAAGAACCCCATTGACAAGAATTTCAAGCAACTTTTAATGCTCACTGGGGAAAGTTGCTTGGAGCCGTTGCTACGGCAACTAGTAGAAACTGTTCAGTATTGGGTGGAAAATTGCACCAAACATATATGCGTGATAAGTCGTTTAAAGCTTTTGCACTGGTATGAATCTGTAAATGTCTTTTTAAATGGTCATTTTGAGAGAAACACTTGTTGCATATTTCACACACATGAGGCTTTTCCTTCGTGTGAATCTTTAAATGTGCTTTCAAATGACCAGTGCAAGGAAAACCCTTGTTGCACACTTCACAAACATAAGGCTTTTCCTTCACATGAATCCATGAATGTACTTTCAAACCACTAGTTGTAGAAAAACCCTTGTTGCATATTTCACAAACATAAGGCTTTTCCTTTGTGTGAACCCGTAAATGTTCTTTCAAACGTCTAGTTTTAGAAAAACCCTTGTTGCATATTTCACAAACATAAGGTTTTTCCTTTGAGTGAATCCATGAATGTTCTTTCAAACCACCAGGTGTAGAAAAACCCTTGTTGCAGATTTCACAAATATAAGGTTTTTCCTTGGTATGAATCCGTAAATGTCTTTTTAAATGACCACTTTCAGAAAAACCCTTGTTGCACATTTCGCAAATATAGGGCTTTTCCTTTGTATGAATCCGTAAATGTGCTTTCAAACAATTATTTGTAGTAAAACTTTTTTTGCACGTTTCACAAACATACGGCTTTTCCTTCATATGACTCCGTAAATGTACTTTCAAACTACCATTTGTAGAAAAACCCTTGTTGCATGTTTCACAAACATAAATCTTTTCCTTGGTTTGAATCTGTGAATGAGCTTTTAAATCAGCAGATAGAGAAAAACCCTGGTTGCATATTTCGCAATGATAAGGTTTGTCCTTGAAAAGAATTTGTAAATGTGTTTTTGAATGTGTTTTTAAACTACTAGATTGAGAAAAACCTTTGCAACAAATTTCACAAACATAAGGCTTTTCCTTGGTATGAATCCGTAAATGTCTTTTTAAGTTACACATTAAAGAAAAACTCTTGCTGCATATTTCACAAACATAAGGCTTTTCCTTGGTATGAGTTCGTAAATGTCTATTGAAATGACCATTTTCAGAAAAACCCTTGTTGCACACTTCACAAACATAAGGCCTTTCCTTGGTATGAATTCGTATATGTACTTTTAAACTACTCATTTCAGAAAAACGTTTATTGCACATTTCACAAACATAAGGCTTTTCTTTAGTATGAATCCGTGCATGTCTTTTTAAGCCTCTAGTTCGATCAAAAGACTTGTTGCATATTCCACAAACATGGAGCTTTTTATTAACATGATCCTGTAAATGGTTTCTTGAGTTATCATGTAGAGATACATCCATTTTCCTAATATCAAACACACAAGTTTCTCCACAGATTTGACTTTACCAATCTTTATTTAAAATTCACAATGAAAAAAATGGGCCTTGTACACTTGTTCAGAATGTGAGTATATTAACCTCCTCTGCAAAAGAAAAAAAAACTTTCTTCAATATATTGTAACATAAAAGCAGAATTTTATTCATTATAATTTTCAAAGGAAAAAAAATCAGCTTAATATAACAGCTTAAGAGAATCCGCTAAGAATTATTTTTCTGGTATATGAAAGAATTAGTTGGCTGTTATAAATAGTATTTTTATTAAATAAATCAAAATCTAAAATATACATTAAATATTTAATAACTAAAAATATACTTAAGATCATTGTCTAATTTTTACAAATCTCCTTTATCCTTCAGATTGAATAGTTTGCAACTCGGATGAAGTCAATAGCGATAAGTTTGTTATCTGGGAACCGATCGTTACTATACCAACGGGGTGTGATATAGAAATAATTGACCACATCTAGTCGGTATTACAACACATGCCCTCTTTGGAGAACCAGATCTAGTAGAAAAAAAAAACGTTTCGGCAAATTGGGGAGTGGTAAACGAATGAGTGG
Source organism: Trichonephila clavata (assembly GCA_019973975.1). Classification (NCBI taxonomy): domain Eukaryota; kingdom Metazoa; phylum Arthropoda; class Arachnida; order Araneae; family Nephilidae; genus Trichonephila; species Trichonephila clavata. The sequence goes on from BMAO01022020.1 coordinate 57,263, forward strand.
CAAGGAAATGGATAAAAGAGAAAGCTTTCTGCAAAAAGTTTCAACGTTTTTATTGCCGCACAAAATCGTGTGTGGTGACTTTTTTCTGAAAGCAGTACTAGGGGTTTGGCATCAAAATTTGTATTGAACTTCAAAGTGGCTCTGGATTCTAGTCAAAAATTTTTTTTCCTCAGAACTGATGAGGGTAATCATTATATATTTGTCGGAAAAACTAGGATATTTGCTTAGTTAGGTTATAATTATTACGTAAGTTTTTCCCATTCATCTGGAAAATAAATACGTGTGAGGCACTTGTGAAAATATTTTGTCAGATGAATTATTGAATTTCAGGGTAGGTCTTTGATTGCATTATTTTTGATGGAATTCTTTTGTAAAATTTTCTTGTTACCTCGTTTCGGATATTAATCCCGTTTTGTGGAAATTGGCACTGTGATTTAGAAATCATGTCATTCATTTCAACTTTTTGATAAAATCATCGTCATAAGGTTGCAGAGTTTTAGGGAAAAAAAAACGTTCTACATTGAACTGTATGTCTACATTGTCTTAGGTATCATAAACAATGCCCATGAGTTAAGAATGGAAAGGGAATATGAAGGAGGGTTTTAATTTTTGACAAAGGATTTGGTAGATCTTCAGTTGAAATTTAGAAGAAGTATTTTTTTTTTCGAGTTTCGAGATATATTTTTTTAAATATTTATCTTCGCATAATCTAATTTTCTTTAATAGAAATATGCGAAATTGTAGTAAATTTCTTAAAGCTCCCATCCCTTTGATAGAAATTGCATTTGAAATTGCCATAGAAGGATGCCTACAATGGAAATAATCAGTTTAGATTAAAGCTTTAAAAAAAGAAATGTAATTTTTCTAAGAAAATATTCCCTAAAGCACTTTTTTGTCAGCCTTTTTTTTAACAGCTTTCCATTTCTTGTTCTACAAATTAATGTTGTTTCCAATCAGGGGCATAGTAACTGCCATATCAATAATACGTGGCTTTAAATGTGTAAGCAAAAAATTGCAGGTGCCCTAAAGAAGGATCCTGAGATTTTTTGCCCTCCTCCTCCCCTTAACTGCCCTTTTAGAGCTGCTCTCTTCTAAATTTCATCATTCACACCATAAACATGGAATTTTAACTGTCACAGTTATGGGACTAGTAGTGAAAGTCAAATCAATAATAAAAAAAAAAAAAGAATTTGGCTAAAGTTTGATCAAATTTACATACAATACTCAAAATGCTAGTCTTTCAGTAAAAAAAAAAAAAAACCCACACACACACTAGTTATAACAAATGAAAATTCTAATGTTAATGATTATGACTGACAATTATTTAAAGACATCAATGCGAGAGAAGCTGTGAGTAAAAGCTCTAGCATATATACATATATATGAGTGAGTGAATATTAACATTGCTCTATTTAGCAACTCGAGGGCTTTTGCGATGGTCCTAGTAATTTTGGACTATGGTCAAGTGACGAGAACAAAACCAGTTATGTCACCCCCCCCCCCAGTTATATCAACCAGTCTGTGATCTCAAGACTGTCGCAGTGGTTTCAAAGAATGGGAGATGTTACCCGACAACAAGTATCAGGTGGACCAAGAGTTCAACCCCTCGCCAAGACCGATAACTGGTAATAAGTGTGCGACGTCAGAGGGGCAGTACTGCCAGAGCACTGGGTTCGGCACTCACAGTCGCCACAGGAATACGAATTTCGAGACAAACTGTTCACAAGACTCAATCATGCTGGCCTGTATGCCAGAAGACCAGCAGTTTGCATTCCCCTCACGTCTGCGCATAAACATGGTCATTTGAACTGGAGTTTGAAACATCAACATTGGAGGGTGGGAGAATGAGCCAATGTGACGTTCAGTGACGAGTCCCGGTTTAGTCTGAGTAGTGATTCTCGGCGGGTAATGACATGGAGAGAACGTGGAACACGTTTTGAACCAAGAAACATAATGGAAAGACATCATTTTCCATCAAGTGGAGTAATGGTATGGGTAGGCATCATGATGGACGGCCGCACAGACCTCCATTTCTTTGACACAGGGTCTGTGACTGCTCAGATACAGAGACGAAGTTCTTGAGCCTTATGTTCACTTGTTTCGAGGTGCTGTCGGTCCCGACTTCATATTCATGGATGAAAATATGCCATGTCACCAAACGGTGCTGATTGATGACTTCATTGAAACGGAAAACATCCAGCGCATGTCGTGGCCTGCGAACTCCCCTGAATTTGTCTTCTTATCTTAAGTTCTACACTTCCAACATTACGGTGTGAAAACTAACTAGCAGAACTATGAACAGTGGATCTAAAAATTAAATAACGGGTGTGGAGGATTTTTCATCAAAGACGAGAATTTCGTAAACAACCATATTTATTGAAGATGATTCAAAAGATGAAATTTACAGTGACATTTTAAAAATGAGAAAAACATTTTAAACTGAGCACCTTAATCAAACAACATTCGAGTACAGTATGGAGTCAGTTACTCGCTGAGAAACACCCAACTGCTACTGATTTCACAGCAGTAGCGATCCGTATTTATACACTAATATAATTTGCATATTGTATCACTTCCACAACAAGCGATGTAAACTATTAAGAAACTCCTGAGTGGCCAGATAGAACCGTGATGTCACAAGTGACGATCGGATCTTTAATGCACAGCTGCCATCAGTAAAAGCTGTTTCTCAACTCCACTCGTTTTTCGGGTTTGTTTACATTTCGTTAATGGCGGCACATTTGAAACGCTCACGTCGCTTGCCGTTCAAGTAATACTATATTCCTCGATTATAGACAACATTGGGATGTCATGCAAGTTATCCACAACTTGTCAAACTATGCTTATAATTTAGCCATGACATACAACAGATTTAAATCCTATTGAGCATGTATGGGATATGCTCGGGAGACTTTTTCGCACCCACCAAGCTCCGTTACAGAACAGAAGAGAGCTCTACAAGAAGCTTGGAACCGTTTGGGCCCACAACTCCATCATCTCATAGCATGTATGGTAAATCGCTGTGCAGCGTGCCTGGCTATCAGAGGTGACCACACGCCTTATTAAACTGCAGCATCAGTATTTTATTTAATGTTTTCATTCATTTTTTCTTTAAAGTGAATCCTTGCTATGCTCAGTTTTCTTTCAAACTGCTACTTTGGATAATAAAATTAATTATTATCATTCTTTTGGTTTGCTTCCTTATTTTATAACCATTTTACACTCGCATATCACGTTTCCCGCCATTTTGATTTACAGTTCATTCTTTATTCACATAATTATCAATTATGCTTAACTTTTGGACACCTGTGTATATACACATTACATACTTCCAATAAAAGTACAATCACTATAATTTATGAAACTATATACTGATGTATAAAACAGCACTTTGCTGCAAGCAGATTTCAGCCTTTTTGAGTTTGCATTTTTGTTACTAATAATTTTTCAACTGTGCGCTCATTGAAGATATTTTGTAAACATTTTAACTGTAATATAAGTCAGCACAAATGATTGAATTTTAAAAATATGAAGAGGACAAGCTGATTCTCTAAGATGAAAAAAAAAAAACTACGGAAGGAGTAGAAATTATTTTCAAACAGCTAAAGAAAACACAGCTAGCACAAGCTTCTTTGCATAACATACAATGAGCAATATTCATGTCTTTGAACAATGTAGAAGGGCAATCCATGTCTAGTTAAAAAAGACGGGTTCAATACACTGTAAAAACCACCACAGATTGGGCATTTCCCCCCTCCATTATGAAGAAAACAGTATGTGGAGACACCAGATACGATTTTCGTCTTCAGTTGCTTCCCTAACTGGTTCAGGTCGTCTAAAATTGAATTTTCCATACACTTTGGGATCAATTTCTCCTCTCTTGACTGCTGTAACTATGCAATTATTTAAAAATGGAACAAAATCAGAGCAAAATAAAAAATTTTAAAAAAATACACACTTCAAACAGAAGTTTATACAGAGAACCATAAAACTAATAGAATTTTCTTTTAAAATTAATCTATAAGAATTTTAAATTTGTGAAGTTAATAATAAGACTATAATTACTGTGATTTTCTAAAATTGCTTTAATAATATAATTGATATCAATAGTATTAAAAAAATCTTCAAAATCAAAACTATAAACTGAAGAAATATTCTTATTTTTAAAATTTTTTTTTATCTTTACTATTTTTAGTTTATAAGTTTTTTGGGCTTGTTGATGAAATTTTTCAGAATACTGTCAGCATTTTACCAGCAGTAGTGATACATGTTTTAAAATCATTTGTTAGAGAGTGAAGTTTAACAGATATTCTTATGGAACTAAGGTGTTTAAAATATGTTAGGAAATTAAATCTTAGGAATGCAGTTATCCAATTTTTTACCATAGCAATAATATGATTACTAATTTCTCTATGAGTCAAGTCCTATTTTTTTTAAAGATTTATTGCTCAAAAAGTGCTTATCCGGCATATTATTATAAAATTATTTACAAATTATAGCATGATTATCCAGCAATGTATTACCATGTCAATAAAAAAGATATTAAGAATTGTTCTGTAAATCATTAATCATCTGTTTTACATATTTATAAGTAATTTCAGTGTCAGATTAGTAATTAAAAATTTCCTCATGTCTTTTAATATATTGTATTTAAAGTCATCAAATGCCTCAATAGGCAAACTATATTTAACTGCAGATTTTTTTATATACAGGGTGTACAGCCTTAATGTGACCCAATAGCTAAATTCCCGAACCGTTCGGTTTAGATATGCACTTCCAATTTGAAAAATGTTTTAAAAAAGGTAAAGAATGTTTTTACATGCTTTTCGAACCAAAAAACCCATTTACAAAAAAATTACAAAAATAAATTTTTATACACTCCTCAGGTTTTATCACTTGTATTCAGGAAAAGATGCAGTACACAAAAACAAAGTAAACACAAAAAGTTTCATTTTATTACGATAAAAACTGGCCGAGTTATGCCAACAAAAATTTGAAGCATCTGAGTTGCTCAGAAAAAGGGGTCGTTTATAAATTGAGTTTAGTGAACAGTAATTCACTATCTACAGAAAGAGCAAAAAAAAAAAAAAAACCATCAAAGAAAAATAAAAACATTGCAGTAAACATCATAGATTGACAATTTGTATTGCTGTATGGCAAACAATAAAAATTAAATTAAAGAAATACAACTTGTACCGAAAAGATTAAAACACCTTGTTTTAACAAATAGCAGCAAAATAATACAGGGTTTGCTGTTCAAATTATAGCATAATGTGGAATGATGCACCAATCATGAATCAGGGGGGCTTTATTATATCTGAATAACCAAATTAACTTAAATAATGGTGAAGGTACAAGACGGAATATGTCTATTGCAACTCCCAGTTTTATACAAGCGGTGAACAGCACGGGCAATTGTGCAATAAGATGGATGTCTTTGAATGGGAAATTTAATGACAAAGTCTTGCCACCTCTCTCTTATTTCGATTACACTGCCCATAAAACAGTACCATTTCGCAGTATTCTTCATTTGTATACATCTCATTCTCCCGTACTGGAATTCGTAATATTAGAATACGACTGTATGCAATTGCAAGCGAGTACACAACAGATTTTTAGCGTTCGTCATGATCAGCAAAAATGCAGTAAATCAGATAGAAGCCACAGCATATAAGTCTATTTTTTGGAACTGCTTTTAAAATGTTTTCTTCGTTCAAAATATTTTACTTTTTCTACGTTTTACACGTACACAGAATAAATTTTATTTCTTAATTACTCAATTATTGTATTATCAACGTATGCTTTTAAATTTAAAAACGATTTACATAAGAGTGACATGCAAGAGGGAAAGTTTTCTAGCAGAGTTCCAACTAATTTCACTTTGGAGACGGCCCCTTACTAGCTTTTTGGAAAATAGCTGAGAAAATGGATATAATGTATGATTTTCAAAGTTCCATAACTTAGCCAGTTTTTATTGAAAAAAATTAAACTTTTTATGTTTACTTTGCTTTTGTGTACGGCATCTTTTTTTGCTAAATATAAGTGATAGGACCTGAGGACCGTATAAAAAAAAATTTGTAATTTTTTTCTAAATGGGTTTTTTGGTTCGAAAAGCACGTAAAAATATTCTTAACCTGTTTTAAAACATTTTTCTAATTAGAAGTGCATATCTAAACCGAACGGTTCGGGAATTATCTATTGGGTCACATTAAGGCTGGACACCCTGTATATACACACACATACACAAATAGTTATAAACCCAAGTATAACTAGTCAGAACAGTAGGAATAGCAAACAGTGTGGTACAATAGCAAACTCTTGGTCTTGGAACCATTTGAAGCTATGTAATAAAACAACAATTATACATATATATACAATTATTTTAAAGTATTTTTAAAAAGATACATATTATATAGGAGTTAAAAGTCCTGTATTAAAAGAATACAATTTATGTGCATTAAAAACAATTATTAAAATAATACATACTGTACATAATTAATCTTTTTTGATCAAAAAATCTGTTAGCTAAGGCCATGTGTTAAACGAAAAATATGGACAGCTGACAACAGGTACAGCCGGTCTATTGTTCACTTGAAGAAGGAAAGCAATAAAGGTGTACTTTTGACTGAGGAAACAGGAAAACAAAGAAGGGATGGCAGAAAGATGGTCATCAAAGGGCTATGTTACAGGAGAGACAATACAACTCAAAACAGGTAAGCTGCAGCCTGTTTGCTACAGGACTCTACATGACAGTGAGTATTCAAATTGTCGAGAGTTACGCAAGCTAACTTCGAATTATTGGTGCTGTAGTTTGCCCAGACGTAGATTTTGCATGGAAATATTGAGAGAACCAAAATGTATTGTTTTAGTTTGAAATATCGAGTTTTTCTAGGGGCTGAGCATATAGTTTGAATTAGCGAGAGGTTCGTATTATCAAAGGTTTGAATAAATCTGAGCATCTAATAAAGTGGTATCATAGCTTAGCTTTTTGATCAAATCAGTCGACAGTTCTCCCGACTCTGTGGTGTGGGCATACCTAAGTCGAACAATTTCTTTCCGGAAATCGTTATTATTTTGCGCTCTATAAGTCTTAGTGCTTCATTCAAACATAGATCATTGTTGTCTTGATCCATCCATTCAAATCTGTGCAACATATTCTCTGATAACACAGTTTTATACTTATCTCATAGTTGAAGAGGATTGGATAAATCGCAAGCGCATATCAACATTGCAAATAGCTCTCTTATTTGCAAAGGACAGCGACACAGCACAACCTCTTCCAATGTGTGGTTGGAATTTTCCAACAACCCCAACGTTTCACAAGTTTGTCAAAAAATTTGAAGTTCTTGGGTGTCAACTGTTTTAAGATCCAAGAAGTTAGTGGGGCCCTGTATTACATTCAGCAGCATTTACAAACAGTAACATTTGAAGTTACTAAAGTGCACTATGTAAATACACCCAAGAGCATCTCCTGCCTTTACACTTGGCCAGCCATCAACAGGTGTTCCTTGTAAATGATGTTTCCATTCTTTCCACGACATATTCCATGCATAGTAGCGGAGTATGTCAACATAAAGTAATAATGTTTTTACAAAAGCGACATTTTGGCAAAGCAAAAAAAATGCAGTTGGTGGCGTCTTAGGTGGTATGGCCATTCTCTCTCTAAAATTGTTTTCAGTGAAGCAAATCCGCTTATCATTGGGCAGATGTACCACAAGATGAGTGACTGTTGGGTGTCTCTCACACTAAGGTAAACCCAAGATCCGCCACGCTGCTTTGCAATTGATACTATAGTATCGACCAGCTCGCCTCTCGGGTCAAAATAACATTCCCTTGCTGCCGGATGTTAAAAATAGCCTTGTCGCTACCTTTGTTTATATATTTACAAATATATTTTATCACCTGTACCACATTGCAGAATTTTACATTTATATGACAAATAAACATTTTAGAGAGAAAAGGAGAATATGGGACAATCCAGCTATTGTCAATCAATATTTCCTGTATTCCACCTTGGGTTTTTTTAGTTATCGTATGGCCGCCATCTTCTGGTAGTCTACGCCTGTACAGAGGATAGCCTTTGTCGCTGGTTTGAGTATCTTTTGAAAGCGCCCTTGGATACTTTTTGGTACATTTTCCTTCCTTCATGCATGGTGATAATGGATTTAGTTCACCCCAGGGACTGTGAATCATATTTATAGTCACAGTATTATAGAGCTTTCGATCAGTTTTTAGGTTTAATATCTCCGCATTTACGACTTCGTCAATTTGGTTAAGGCATAATTTTTCCATCAACCACAGCAGTAAGTGCACATGAGGCAAACCTCTTTTTTGCCACTCAATCGAGTACATGAAGCACTTCATATCACCAAATATTTTACCTTTTGTAAATAGAGCAACTAATTTTTGAACTTTTATTTTAAATACTCTGGCTGTTAAGTCATGTCTGTTTGTCGAATTGATCTGGAATAAGCTCTCTAGCGATTTCTGGTAAGGCAGGATTACATGTCATTGCAATAAACAGTACAGGCCTCCCATAGTGATGCACGTATGTGAATACATCCTGCGTGTATTCATGAAGATATCTTGAGCTATTTACAAATGAGGACGGGAGAATTACCATTTGACCCAAGCTATTTGGATCTAAATTTGCATCAATCCTTATCATGTCTTGTAAATGTATATAAATTTCTGTTCGCAGTTTCGCTTGGTGCAAGGCAATAAACCTTAAGCGCTCACTCTCCATTTTGACGTATATGTCCAACAAAAACTGAAAAAGGAGAAGTCTACATTGAAGCAATAAATTAAAATTGTTGCGACATACCATCATATGATACACAAAGATCTTTGTAGTAAACTTTTTATCTGGCTTGGGTTGTTTTGTATCAAAACTGTATTCCTCTTGTCCTTTCCAAAAAATTATTGGGTACTCTAGAGCATCATAAAATCTATGGAGTGTTCGGAACTCTAGTGAGCCGGCCATCGTATGCCTGAATAATGGTGTCCTGAGATGCAGTTTGTTCACTAATAAGGCAGCTATTTTATTTGTGGTCGGGGCATTGAATTGTCTCTCGTGTTCACTAGTACCCCCACATGGTACACGATCTGGGTGTACAATAACCTTGTAATATAGCTAGTCAGGGCCGATCCTAGGGTGTCGGCCGCCCGCGTGCGAAGTCCTAAAAGTGCCGCCCCTTTAGAGAATTTTTCATATTTTGACTAATACTTAAATTTAATACTTATATATTTAACTACTTATTATAATACTTACGTATTTACTTATTTATTATAATACTTGTATATTTAATACTTATATATTGAGGTAAAAATTTATCTACCTGTTTATCGGAGTAAAAAATAAAACATTAATATAAAAATGCGAAAATTTGAAGTGCAAAACTTTATATTTTTATTCAGCTAATGGGTTATGATCGTAACAAAATACTTTAACAAAATATTAATAAATATTACCTTCGAAATAAAAATAGACATTTTACTATTAGAATAGCAAAACAACAGTGTTTACTCAAAAAATATAAAAAAATGTTCTAAAGCATAAATATCGGGAAATGAAAGGAAAAGTATATAAATCAGTTCTTTACAAAAACTAATTAATTAATTATAAACTAACTTTTCTGGATTTCGGAAAATCAAATTTGTCAATAATTTTGCTGAAATCAATTTTTTCAGAGATTTCGGATTCAACGGAGAATGTGTCCATATCTGAAAGCCTTTCTTGTGTTCCTAAAAAATTCCTAGAAAAAATTCTAAAATATATACCTTACCATCAGTATTGCTCTCACATTCAATAAAAACTTTGTTTGTTGTTTCTGACTAATATCTGATGTAGTAACAAGAATTATAGTGTAATATTTTGCTTTTTTTTACAATGCGTGTTATCTCATTACGAATAAGGCTGTGGTAGCCTAGTGGCCAAGGTAGTGGACTTTCGGCAGGCATATCATGAGTTCGAGCCTAGTGCCTCTGAAGTGTCGTGTAGGGGAATGATGCACGTTAACCCTTTGAAGCGTGGAAAAATAAATTCGCTGAATTTTTCAAAATAAAATTATAAATGCAATGTATAGAACCTAAGAACAGAGAAAATGCCTTTAAAAAAATTACAGTACATTCCCCCCCGAGGGGGGAGGTGGTTTCATAGAAGTACCACCGCGCACCTACGACATAATTCTCGGATGAACAATATATGATTTGCGTCAGATTTGTAAGAATATTTTTTATATATTTTGTAATAAATTTACTAAAATATGCCATATTAAGTATTAGAATTACTTTTTAAATATTAAATAATACAAAATATAACTATAAGTGATTGAAATCAACTTCAATAGCCAGTAAAGTTTTTTTTTCCATTGTTTCTTTATTATTAAATAAATAAAACATGCAGTAATAAAGAAAAAATAAACCCCTCTCCCAATTCAATGGCAAAACCCCCATAAATTATTAGTTATTTCACTGCCTGAGTCAAAGAAAAAAAAAAAAAAAAGGGCTAAATCTCTCATGTGTGCGTGCTGTAAGCCGGAGAAGAAACGAACAATTTTCATGTTCTAGGTGCGCAGTGGTACATATCTGAAACCACCACAAAGTAAATTGGGTAGAGTTGGTTCTTTTCATCATTTATCATACTAAAAATTAGTTATGCTATGAACAGCATATGCAGCAAAAATGTACATACCTTACTTTGAATTTTTGTCTATTTTTATTTACTAAAAAAAATCTTTTTGAAAGTGGTTAAAAAAAGCTTTTAAAGTGATGCAAATTTCTCACAGAAATAAAAGTTTTCTGTCTCGTGCTGACATCTAGTGTCTTTTATAAGAGTTAAAAGATATGTTTGGGACCAATGGTTCCATTGAAATACCATTGCGCGTTTAGAGATTTTTTTAGAAAATGGTGGTTTCAGAGAGATACCACCACGCGTTAAAGGGTTAAATATGTCAAGAGTTCAAACATCGTCACGTTGGAGTAGTGTGGTAGTTTGGAGAGGGGTACCAGTTCTTGTCACTTGACCATGGTTCAAAATTACGAGTTCTGTCGCCAAACGCCCTTGTGTAGCTGAACAGTGTGACGTTAATACTTACTCATTACGAATAGACTCGGCTAAAATAGTAATTATTTCATTTTGAAAATGTTGCCCTAAGTAGTGCGGAATATGCGTTTTGTTATTTTCGCATTTACTGACATTAAGGTGTTCTGAAATAACTGGATCGAATTTGGCTGATATCTAAACTGTCTTTAAAAAATTACCACTATCTGAACTTCATACTAGTTCCTCTGAATGCCAAATTTTTGACTGGCTACATTGTATTTCAGCAATCATTCTTTCAATGATGGCGCACCATCTCTTTTTCTCTCTACGTTATACATTTTGTTGTTCCGCGTCAATGGTACAATTTTACTCTAGCCTTGTCTTTAATTCGTACCACGATCTGATACAGTTTACGTGTTTTGGAGTATTTTCATGGTTATCATAATAGTAAAAAAAATACATTGTACTTCTCATTCCAATAAAATTCTCTCTTTTAACTTCCTCAAAAAAATGTCATTTCGGGATATTTTCGATAGCATTTAAATATTAACAAATGTGCAATCTTATTTGAAAATAAATTGTTAATAATTCTACTAAATTTATCTGTCTTTGAATTAAAAAAGAAAATAAACATTGAAATAACTAACCTATTATTGACCTAATTCCCAAATTTTAAATATTCAGAAAGAATTTTTAAGAAATGCATTTTTGATTCTTTGATCAGCAATAACACAATTACTTATAAGACTATGTTTATAATTGCAACATAATATTACTAAATTTCTTTTGATGTGTAAAAAAGAGAGAGAGAGAAACCATCTAAAATCACAGGTGTTATATTGACTTAACACAAGATGATTCAGAAAAGAAAAAAGAAAAATTTACAATAAACAAGACAAATAAATCGCATTTTTTAAATAATGGGAACAGTAATGAAGGATGTGCATCTCTCGTTCTGGAAGTGGAACCTGTCTTATGAAAAAAAAATTAGCATCTGTAAAGGATTTCCCCTGAAATCCATTAATTATTGGAAATCAGAATGAACACCAGCCATAATCAAAACAAATATAATTTATTAATCCTTTTATAAGTCTCACTAAACCAAGGAAGAAAATGTACATATATAAAGTATTGGAGCCAGAGCAAGGAAGATGAGATATTTAATATTTCATTATAAGTAAAGTCACTTACGTCTGGAAATAATTGTAACTCATATCTCAAATAATCGACTTCTAGTCGATTTGATTCTAATTCTAATATCTTAATGACTGAAATGTCAAATATCAATTTTAAATATTAATTAATTAATCGACGAGTCGCTCTCGCCTAGCTTTCAATTACTTTACGTTCATCACAAACTTCTATTATCTAACTCCTAACACCTCTCTCTTTCTCGGACCTAAAAGTTAATGCTTACATATACGACACGATTCAATCGCATTTCTTCTTTGGTAGAAAGTTTTCAATTGAATAATATTTAAAATAATATAATTTCCTCAATAGGATTAGTGATAGGTGCGTGAATAGATCCTTTAGACTTCAATTAGTATTATTTCGATTATATTTAATCCAAAGATGAAATTTTACAAACCATGTACTCTTAACTATAGCTAAGGATATGTAAATACAAAATAATTTCATTGACATTAAAATTAGCTAGTTTTCTTTTAACTCAGTAATCCTTTCAGCTAAAATCGTTATGTACTTATGTGAATTTATTTATTACATAAATGTATACACATATATTTTTTCTTTTAACACACACAAAAGAGATTTTTTAAACTAAATATATATTATTTTTACAGTCCTTTTTTTCATGAAGGCAAATACAATAAAATATTCCTTAATACTTTATCCAAATAGAGTAAAAATATAATAGTACCTTCAGTGGCCTAATCGAGAATATTAAGGCCCCCCGGCAAGATCAGGTTTAGGGACTAAATTGTATTTGGCGTCAGTTAGGCTTTGGGCCCCCCTCAATGCGGGGGTGTATGTTATACCATTACCTTCCAATAAGGAACCTTGTGTTTGACACAATATATCCTAGAGCCAGAAATTTAAATCCACCAGACCAGACATTGGATATTTTGTCATTTGATGCTAAACAAATTAATTTAATTAGAAATTCAAGCAGTATTTATCTTTAGATAATTGACATACAAATAAATGCCTTAGTCACAGGTTTTTTAAAATTTGAAGCTCCTGAAAAATGAAAATTCTTATTAGAAAAAGTTTAATTACTGAATCATTGTTTGAAATGAGCAATAAAATATTGTACTTACAGAAATTTACTGAAAACATTCCGTTGTACGGATCTTTTTGACAATTTGTGCATTGTGTCAACCTAAGCTAGCATTTTTATTTCTTACGTAAACCCAAAGAAAAAGCACCCCCACGAGTTGCAATCGCTTTATTTCACATATTCTGTTTTGTCTCTAAATCGAAGCGTGGAACAAACAATATTGCAATTTTTTATTCCTCTGTTAAATGACATTGATTTATCAGGACAGATTTATATTTAATTTATTTAAAGGGAAACACAAACTTGTCTTTGAAATCTTAAAATTTTACAAAAAGAAATAAGAAACTTTTTTTCAGCGTCACTTAAATAGAATGTCCCCTTAAATAAGAGGTAAATAGATAAGGTCCATATTCAAAGAGACCAGTAGCAACATTAATTGTGCCTTATTCGGAGAGGTGTACCTTACAGGAGGAATTTGTATATTACATTAAGTTTTAAAAAATACATATTAATTCGAACTTATATAAAACATAATTACTTGTTGCTATTTCAAACGAGCTAAATGTAAGAGATTGAATTGTGCCAATTTTAGCTGGCAAACATATCAAGTTAGAATTAGAATTCAAGAAAAAACATATCAAGTTTCATGATTTAACGTACACACCAGCCTCGAACTATTCAAGGGTCAACACATAAGAAAACTGACTTTAACGATTTAACGTACACAGTACAAAATAAGAAAATAATATACATGAAATGAAATAGCAGATTCACATCGCTGGGTACAAATATATAACTGGAAATTGCAAAAAAGATAAATCAAATACATATTTAAAAATAAATTCTGTCAAAAAGCCAGTCAGATATTTAAATAGGCATGCAAATAAAGTAATTTTTTTTAGAGATGTATTTATAAATTAGAAAAGAGTGAACAATATCTTTTTAACAAACATAATTTTTAACTCTACAAAAAAGCAGAATTTTGAAGAACTGCAATTTGCCAAATGCTGCTCTAAGCAAAATATTGTTTTGTGTACATTTGTCACCCTTGTAGTAATATCATATACAAAAGACAATCTTTTGTACCTGTGCCCCGAAGACGGGGGCCCATATACTTGCTACAACATATCGTCCCACGCAGTGCAATTTTTATTTTTTAAAAGAGATATAGCGTTACAAATTTTACTAGAAGTAGTCGGCATTTCAATTCAGTCTAAAATAAAATTCCAGGTACTTAAATTAGGTACCAAGTTCCCAAAGTATAAATAATAATATTTCAAAAAAAATATTTTCAGACAAATTTTTTCTCAAAAAGAAAGGTATTTTTCAAATTTGGTCCAAATGCCGCCCCTAAAAATTTGCCTCGGACATGGGTCCAGTTTACGTGGCTCTAGAGCCACCCCTGATGCTAACATAGCGACAATAGTAAACACGGTAAAGGAATAAGTAGGTTAGATCATATGAAATTACTCTCCAACTAGGAGTATACATGTAAGCGGGTAGACATAGATCAGGATTAGCTTTTAATATATGCTTTCTTTTATTTCTGTTTTTAGTGCTATGTTGTGAATCGCTTGATTCACCTGTTTGATTATATGACATCTGGTTACAATTAGAACTTAAAAAAACCGCATAAAACTAGCATTTTTTTTTAACATAGTACTTAAGTACCATTAAGTTCCTAAAAAATAAAATTAAACTTAAAACTTCGCTAACATTAATAACACTATGTTAATATTGAAGTGCTTTTAAAACAAGCTTTGTAATGAAAATCATTTGGTCAAAAGTCAAAAGAAGTTGTAAAATTTTTTTTATAACTTAATATCAAATAAAACTACTAGAAACTACATTTTAATAGAGGAATAACTCACTAAAAAGGAAAACGAGCATTGTTTATAAGCGTTGTAAAACCATGGGCAAAAATCACTTCTTTCCTAAATTATTAGGTTATTATTAAATTGAAAACTTTTAATTTTCTCAAATTCATATTGAATTTAAACATTATTAGATTAACCGTATTAGATAATTTCGTAAAGCAACTTTTGAAAAAATCCTTTTTGAGATGCCTTTATTAAGCATCGATCTACAAAGCCGCTATAAACAACAAAATTTTTAATGCGGTATTGTCGGCTCCATTACGAATTTTTTCTATCAAATGAAGGATGTTTGTGACTTGTAGACATTAATGTACAATCGGCCAACTCACTATGCACTAGCATTATAATTTTCTTAAGCTATGCTGTGTTATTGGGACTTGGATTTTTCAATAACTATTCAAAATTCAGGATATTAATTCGATTTTTATTATAAGTTTTATTTTGATAAATACGTAAAAAATTTTGTTTGATTGATAGAACCATGAACGGCCTGCGGCCGCCCGCGTGCGGTGCACACGCTGCACACCTGCTAGGATCGGCCCTGTAGCTAGTCACTCTTATCTTAAGCCATTTTAAATTCATGCACCAAATGTTTAAATTCATGCACCAAATGTTTAAATTCATGCACTAAATGTTTAAATTCATGCACTAAAATGCACACCATGTAGAACTTGTATTTTTTGAGCAGTGTTTCTTTCCACACCATGTACGTACTCAGAAAGCCTATTAACTTGTGCTTCCTCATCACCCATGAAATAACTAGCAAAAACTTTGGTTGTGTATTGGTAGCAGGAAGCAAAGAGCCAATTGTGTGGTATATTTGCCCTTGGATTGTGACAGTCGGGCCAAATCCTTGCATCGAAACAATGTTATCCACCCCAAAAGATGTCATATGGAAGCATGTATTGTATTTCCTTATGTTTTTTAGAAAACAGCAAGACTCATCTGTTTCATAAGAGAAAAGTTCTTAAAGAGGTACAACTGGCTTGTCTAGGTACTTTTCCTGTCGAACAACACATGCCTCCAACTTCATTTTTCCATTGAAGAGCACTGCAAAATCTGCATTCTTTATTCCTCGATTCTATTTTTATAAGCTTGTGGCTTTCATAACCAAGAGTCTCTTCATACTCAAATGCAGCTTCCTCAAATACCCCTGTGTTTCTTGTGAATATTAGATGTCGCTGCTGTGCCCTTTCAGCAACATCGTGTCTGCAAGATTCAGCTGCTTCAACGGTTTCTGTACCTCTTTGAGAAACCATGTAAGTTGCCTGCTGAAGATGCCCAACTTGGAACTGTTTGGGTGTCTCAGAAGCCTGTTGAGATGCCAGATATTCAGCATGCCATCGATGCTGAGCTTAGAACTGCTCTGGTGTCTCAGCAGCTGTGAGTTGCTTCACGCTCCTCTTGTACAAGCCTTCACAGTTCAGCTTGTGGAAACATTTCGTTAAGTCTAGTTACTTTCATAGCTTTATTAGAGCTTTGGGAAAGATTAGACTTACGCTTTCACAGCATAATTCTTAATAGGTACTTTTTACACACTTCCAAAAAATGCAGTATAGTAGCTATTATTATTTTTATACTTAAAAATGCAATACCTGCCTATTCAATTAAAATTATAGCATTATAATTAACTACTAACCACAAACAAATTATGCAAATTTGTCCAAAGGATGTAGTGTGAAAGACAAAGTTTATCTACTCCAAATACCAGAAGCGTTAAAAGTATTTATTTTGGTATAAGTATCAATTGTTACTACCAAACGTGCATAATAAAATCATAAGAAAAAACATGCATCCAAATAAATTATCAATGTTTATTGTATTTATGGTTCACTATGTTGGTGATAATGGTTTACACATAAAAGATAGATATATACTGTAACAGGCTTTTTTGTATACGTGATTATATATGTGTAACACTAACGGTTTTTGCAGCACCCGCCAGAATAGCTTATAGATGGCAGAAATTTTTCCTACATACTTGACTTTTATTGTTATATTTTGGACACTTCCCCCAATATCTTTATAAATTATAGCCAATGTGTTATTCTGATGTATAAGCTATATTACTGTAAAGTTTTTTTAAAATCCATTTAGTTATTTTAGCGTGAATGTAACAAACATTCATACATACAAACTTTCACGTTTATAATATTAGTAAGGATGATATTACAGCATGTAAGTAAAAATATTATTCATTACCACTAAAATTCCCATAATCGTATTTAAAGCAATAACTTTAATAACAGTGAATAATTTAGATATAAATAAAGGATCATGCAATTGTAATAATATTTAATAAATTTAAAACAAGTCCAACGATAAACAAAATTTTAACCTGAAAGAGTAAAACCACCATTTTCATCTAAGGTGCAGGAAAATAATTTTATGAATAAATTAGAAAAATAATTGCCAGCTGTCATTGAAACAAAATGAAATTTTATTATTCTGAAGTTCCGAATATAATTTTAACTAAATAATTGTTTTATTATTATTTTTTTGCTAGTATTAATAAATTTATATAATGTAATGAAATGTATAAATGCACTGTATACTAATTTTTTTTCATTATTGAAATATGACGAAGGGCTAATGTCAAATTATATCAAGAAAAAAACCCTACTTGTATTTGATATCACATTTTATAATTTAAATGACTTTTTATTAAAAATACGAAGAAAAAAAATCTTTACAACAATGTGGATAACAACTATAATTTTTAAAACGTGAATTATAAAAAGATTATTTTATTGGGATGTCACAGGGAGTATGAATGAAAAATATAAAAGTTATGACTTTATACAGAGTTGCTTCAATTTTTTTACTTGTGATACCTCCCGTTTTTTTCCCACAAAAAAAAGCAGAATTAGTGTTTAAGAGGAAACTAAAATTATTATTCATGTAAAAAATGTTGATTTGCATAAAATAAAGTTTTATTGATGTATATTTAAGCACATGTTACTAAGAATTTCCTTTTAGTGTTAACTTTATATCTTAGTACATAGAATTCATACATGTGGTGCCATCTATAGATATTATGACAAAGCTTGCAAAACATAGCATCAGAACATTCCAAAAAGAGGATACATGTATTTTTTCGCAAAATTTATAGACTCTATTTCTGATATTTCTGCACTTTATACTAGATTTATATGGATAATTTACATTCTCAGCAAAAGTATCAAATCTAAATGTGATTCCATTGTGCTAAAGTACAGTTTCAGATTAAAAAAATGAATGAAAAATTATTATATTCCGGTTTCACCATCCCTTAAAGAGCAACATATTTTATTTCTCATATTTATGACAGATTTCAGCCATTTTCTCTAGCATAAAATGTGTTTTGCATTTTTCTCCTATACTGTAATGTTATATGAAATATTTCTTCATGTGCTAAAATAAAAAAAAATAGTATTCATGAAATATTCCGAAATTCTAGAAGCGTTACATTATTAACAGATGTATGAGTTATAATGTTGCGAATTTTCATGAAAATTGAGGCACTTTTCTGTTTGAAAATGTGTTTCGTGTTTAGTTCAGGCTCTCATACTTTTGCTGAAGACAGCCTTAAGCAATACTTTAAAATTATGATTACGTTAACATAAGCAATATAATAGGAAACTAGTGATGAAATATGAATATATTTTTGTAGCGGAATTTCAAAATATGTGCCGTCTTAGAATATAGAAAACAATAAGCATGCATAAAATTGAGGGAAAAAAACATTGTGAGGCCTATATTTTACCTCTTTGATTATTGGATTGAATTATTGTCTAGAATATGAGTGCGAAGAGAGCTATTAGAGATAAACATAATTTTTAACAGTATATTAAAATTAAATTGGGGGAAGACTTTCAAAATTACAAAGGTTTTTTGACAAAGGGATTTAAAAAATTTTTTTTTATAAGGCTTTTAAATTTTGAAAATATTTCCCATATATTGTTTTATTTAAACTTTTTAAAGAGGAGGATAGTTCACAAAAGAAATTAGACAATTCTCCAAACATTGTAAAATAAAACAAATAAATATATTGATATTTCAGAACTGAATAAACTTAACAATAACTTTATTTGAGGAATAAAGAGGCCATGGTGCCCAAAATTTCGTAAATTCATTGTTCCGAACCCCCCCCCTCCCCCATGACCTGCAGTCCTGTAGCAGCTAATAAATATAGTTTAAAAAACTAAAAAAACATGCTTTTACAGCTAATTGAATTAAATTAAAAAAATAATTCTTAATATAAAAATAAAACGATTAACAAGAAAATGAATGGAATTGTGGCAAAAGTACAGGGTGCCTGATATCAACTGTTATAATTCCTTACTAATTCTATTCCAAAGTCTAGGGTTAGTGTAAAAATGTAGTACCAATGACCCTATGCATTCAACACGACATTAATTTTCATGTTAAGCATTTTAATATTATATTAAAAATTATTTTTCATTTTTTAGTTCAATCTACAATAAAAGCGTGTTTTTTAAACTATCATTTATTCATTCACGAATTAATCATAAATGCGTCATTTTTTATAATCAGGAATACCCATTGGCATTATATCAGTGGGTTGATATGACCTGGTTTGCAAAATGTAGAATCAGCTAACTGAAGGAAATCTGGAAGAGCTAAGTTTGAAATATTTAATGCGGAAGAAAGTGTAAAAAGACGATATCGTTCACTAAAAAGAACTGAATATTCTCTCTGAAACTTGCATCAGCATTAGACATAAAAGTACATGTTTTAAAAAGAAGTGTTTGTGAGAAATTATTTAATGCGGTGACCTTTAAATCAATTCTCAGCTGTTTTGGTAAAATGAAGCTATGAATGATGTTTCATCATTCCACAGATCCAACAAGAGAATTTAGTAAAACAGACTTTATGTCTGAGATTCACACAAGCAATTAGAACATTAATTTTTTCCACATGCTCAAGTATTTTTTTTATTTCTATTTTCAGAAAAACTAGGCAATTGTTAAAATTATGTTAAGAAATTGCTGTGCAACCTCTCCTTTTTCACATAAAGAACACTTTTTTCTTGTTTATTGCATTTGAATTACATATGAGCATTTTCGCTTTAGGGTTGTAACTTAAATCTTTTAGTTGCCAATTCTGGAAATGGGATCTGGAATTAGTTTCCCAGTCTGGAAATGAGAAATCGATAATCATGAGGATCCTGATCAGAACAATGGAACAAAATTATTGTATTGTCATCAATCCTTGACAAATGTACAAAATTTTGAATTAATCTGACCTTTTAAAGTGGGTAACATTAACTGCACTTAAAAATAATACTGCCGACCAATACTTCAATTAAACGGATTTCGCCAAAAGCCATGACATGCAATCAATACTTACAAACTAATCATTGAAAGAAAAGATAAAATGTTAAAAATATTTAAATTGAAAATGGTGGTGGGGGGGGGGGGGTGATGGAAAAATTCATATAAAAAAAATGTATAAACATATACACTAGATAGAAAAAGTCTGGGTTCCCCATAACAAATCATAAAACAAAGCTAAAATTTAATACAAATATAATTGTTTTTCTACCAAAGTTTCATGAATTTGCTTACTACTATTTAAATATTGAGCATACAAGTATTCATTAATTTTGAATTAAAATTACTTAAAATAATGGAAGCTTTGTAGCAAAGTACACAAATAGTAGGCAGAAAAGTCTGTGTTCACTATTTGAATATTCTTGATTCCTGGAACTTTTATCAACAGACGTTATGTGTTAACAGATATCTTGCATTCAGTTATCAAGTAAAATTGCTTAAGAAAGTTGTAACGCAATAATTTTTATGTTTTTGTGAGATACGAAGCAATTGAAGGACATGGAAAATAAAAAGAAAATTAGTATCAGTGAGTTTAAAATCATAGTGAAAATGTAGAAAGATGGAAAAAATCATCGGGATGTAACCAGATCCATTGGATGGCAGTATTCAACTATCCAGCGTGTTATTTATAACTTTAAATCTACAGAAGTTTACACATCCAAACCTTGTTCAGGCCATCCATCTAAACTCACAATCAGAGAAAAATGAAGTATGATATCCGTAGTGAAAGAAATTCTGCGTTCGACTACAACTCAAATAGCAACACACATTCGCAAGAAGTTTAAAGAAAACATTTGTGTGGACACTGCAAGAAATGTCTTGAAAAAAGGCTGGATACAGTAGTCGAGTGGCTCACATAAAGTCTTATGTTTCAAAGACCAACAGATAGCTTTTGCAAAAGAGCATATACATGAGCCTCCTGAATTCTGAAGGACTGATATTCCTTGAGAGGGTAAATTTTGTATCTTAGGCATAAAAGATCGTAAAATGGTACGCAGAAAACCTTGTACAAGTGCTTCAAAAAGAGCATTTATGGTAAAGTATGGTGGAGTTATAGTGTGGGGGAGCATGGCGAGCGATGGTGTTGGCAAGTTGGAGTATATCAAATCAGTAATGAACAAATATGATTCGTCCTAAAAACAATTTAAAGGAAAGTGCTATCAAACACAGCCGAAGATCATAGTTTAGTTTCCAACACGACAACGGTCCAAAGCATATCACTAAGATTGTGAAGCTATGTCTCTTGTATAATGTCCCAAATCAATTGCACATGATCCAGCAGTCACCTGATCCAAATCCTACATAACAATACAGGATTTGTTGGAGCCTAGGATTTGTCAACACAATATATGTAGCAAGGATATGCTGAAGAGATGTCAAATAGATAATGTTAAAAGATAAGCACTGAAGAAATCATTAGAACTAATAATTGAATGCCAAGACTACTTCAGAAGGTTTTCAAAAGACTGGGTTATCCCAACCAGCTATTAAATAGTTCATAATCCTTTTTAAATAATTTTTATAGTTACTACTAAAACAGTGAACACAGACTTTTTCTACTTGATTTTTGTTAGTATCACTACAAACCTGTCTTTATTTTAAAAGCTATGAAAGCAAACCGAGTTTACTTTAGTTATTCTCAATAGAAATGAACTAAATAAAATATAATTTTAAGAACAATTTAAATTCCAATTTTTAATTTTTTTTCGTTGTTTATGTACACAACAGTACGTGAACACAGACTTTTTCTAGCAAGTGTATTTTAAAAAAAACTTAGACAAAAGCAATGATATAACATTCATTATTAATATTAAAGATATGTTGTTGCCTTATGGGTGGGATTTGGATCATTCCTCAAGGACCTTTCTTGTTATGCTACTTTCCTCAACAAAAGGGAAAGTTATTAGCCTATTTCACTATGTATAAACCATTAAAAAAAATCGGATTTGGAGATATATGCAACAACTTACAGATTAATATTAAAAAAATGTATGGAAAGGAAAGCTGAAACTGTAAAAAAAATTATATTAAAATAGAAAATAGGTAAAAATTTAGGTAAAGAGAACATGAGCAGGACTTACTTTCTCCAAAACGTTTATAAAGAAATTTCTAATATTGTGATATGATTCTTTTTTTTCTTCTTCAAAATGTATGGACCTAAAAAATAAGAGATATTTACATGTTTAACAAAAAAATAAAACTCAATCTTAGCTATTATAGAAATTGTTTTAAAAAAATAAGTGACTGAAAATTTTGTAATGCTTTGATTGACAAATTTAAGTCAACACTTAGCACAATTTTATTACAACTTATTATTATACAACATACACACAAACTTTCAGTTAATTATCTTCATAACTCTTTGGTAGACCCCTTACACATCATAAAATTATCTCAGAAAATATATTTTGTATAAAGCACATTTTGAATTTAAGAAATTGTTTTTGTGAGTTGATACTTGGATAGCTTTAAAATTCTCAAACTTATACATAAGAGTTTCAATTTTCTCATTTATAATGCACAATATCATTTTAAGTCTTCAGATTTCATATAATATGTGGATTTTGCAATGAGCAAAAAAAAAATGTCTAAATCAACAATACTTTTTACATAAACTTTTGCAAATTCTTTCACAATAAAAATACCTAAAGGGGTTTGTAAACGTTAAGTGTTTTTTTAAAGAGTTGTCCTATAAATCATCAAGCTTTTTGGTGATATTTTTGTCACCAAAGAAAGCAATAAATTTTATTACTTCAAAATGCACGAAAACATGGGAAAGCTACCATTCCTCATCTTCTATAAGTGGGAGATAAAATTAAATGGCAGGAATTTCTCATCAATCCTAAGCAAAGCACGGAAACAAAAATAGGCTTAAACAAAGAATTTTCTAAATCTTAATCCTTAAAAACAGAAGTTTATTAAAATGAAACATTAAAATGAATTTTACACAATTAAATAAGAAAATCAAGAAGAATAAAAAAAAAAAACAAGAACAAATTTCTTTTTTAATTTACATATAGAAAAATTTACTTAAGTGTGACATTGTTGACCAATTTGTCAAATGAAAAGGTCTCGCCAAATGCCATATTAACTAGCTTATAATGGAACTATGATCTTACATTTTAAAAATTCTATACAAAGGCTTCAGCACATTTATTGCATCGAGTAATTGGATTGGAAAGACCACCATTATTTCCTGTGGAGAAAAAATAGCCAGAATTTGATAAAATCCCCTAAAAAAATCACAGGGTCAAAAATCCTGGTGAAATTGTCGCATCGGCCACTGGTCCGCCAAATTTTTAAAAATCGCCAACTTAGCGTGTTTTTTACACTGTGATCCGACTTCTCCCTCATGGCCACCGTAGCTAAGTGGTCTAGGCATCGGATCATGGCTAGCGTGTCATGAGTTCAATCCCAGTACCACTAAAGACCCACCGTGTAGGGGCGAGATGCACGCTAAATCCATTGAGGACTCAAATGTCCTCCCGTTGGTGTGGTAGTTAGGAGAGGAGGTGCCAACTCAGGTGTCGTCCATGTCACTTGACCATGGTTCAAAATTACGCGGACCGTCGTCAAAAGCCCTCGTGTAGCTGAACAGTGCGACATTAATATTCACTCACTCACTCGACTTCTCCCTCACTGATACAAATCACGAGGGTTACCAGATTTGGCGCGTTTATGGACTTGGCAAAAAAACACTTGGCGGGATAAGTGGCCGATTCAACAATTCAACCATATCATCAACCACCATATGGCAGCAAACAAAAATACAACTCATCTCTCTCTCTGGGCTTTAATCGCTACTACTCGCGTGATAAAAATTTCCCAAATTATTCACGAAACACTTCAGCAAATAATCAGTGTGGCGATTCTCATAGAAACGAAACTCATTTCAATTCTAGATTTATTTCAAATCGCGGTCCTCTTTGTAAAGTCAAAGGTAAAATGTTTAATGAATGCTTACATGAATTGCAATACGAAAATATTTTTATTAATGATAAAATCGTGAAAACTTTAATTGATTGGGGAGCGAATACTGTGTGTGTGAAATCCTCACTTATTCTACGCGAAACAAAATCTTTAGGAACTGTTCGATTAACCAGTGCTTTTGGGAATGAAATTCAAGCTGAACTTCCTTAAATTAAATTAGCTCTTCCAAGTTTTCGTGAAAATCCGAAAAAAGTAACTGCAGCTGTCTATCATAAATTCTATTGTAATTTAATAGTTCCGCCTAATATTTATGAAGATTTAAATAAAGCAGAAAAAGAAAATGCTCGTATTTCAGAAAAGAATCCTTCTTCCTCGCATTCTAAGAACTTTATTTTGCATAAAAATAAAAATGGCAGACAAAATAATTTTGCTTCAGAATCCGTCAGCAAAAATAAGTCCAGCTTTAAAAACTGTATATATAATGAGGTAGAAATGCATTTTTTTTCACCGCCAACTTCCCAAATCATTTCGGCGAAGGTTCAAGGCCAAATGGCTCAACTCAATTTCGAAACATTGACAGCGCGAATAACCAACCCAATGAATAAAAATGAATCGTTAAGCTCTCCAAAACAGAAATTATTATTCGATGAAAAAGAAAATAAGAAATATGAACTGATGTCAGACCCCATGTCCGATCAAACATATAACTGATTTTATGCGCGAGGCTAACATAAACAAATATTTTTCTGAATTGAAAATTTGTGATTGTAATTCTTTATCAGTTAATAATAAAAACGAATCTCTCTCATTGCTTTTTCAAAATAAAGATTACTTATCAAATTTAAATGTAATTTATCCTGAAGTAGATTTATCGCATATTTTGAATGTTGATACGCGTCGCAAAGTTGAAAACCTTATCCAATCTTACAAACCAAATAAAATTAAAGATACAAACTTACAAATGCAAATTATCCTTTCAGATGACACACTTATCGCGTTACGTCCTAGAAGATTAAGTCAAGCTGAAAAAATTATCGTCGAAAACCAAATTGACCAATGGCTGTCTGATGGAATAATTTCCCCAAGTTCGTTTAATTTTGCCGCACCTTTAGTTCGTGTCAAGAAAAAAGATCAGTCAACAAGACTCTGTGTTGATTTTCGTGCTCTTAATTCTGAAACAATTAAACAAAGATTTCCACTACCCCTCACTGAAGACATTTCTGACCAACTGCATGGGGCGATACTCTTTTCAAGTCTGGACTTAATAAACAGTTTTTTTCACATCAAAATTGATCCTGATAGCCGTAAATACACCAGCTTCATAACACATAATGGACAATACCAATTTAATAGAGTTCCTTTTGGCTTGTGTAACTCGCCCTCACTATTTCAAAAATAAGATCTCGTAAAAGACAACACTGTTGTTGAAACTCGAGAAATTATTCTTCGTTTTCAATGTTCTTTATTTTCTTCGACACGAAGGATAAATCATGCTATTTACAGTTTTGAATAAATGAAGCTATTAACATGAAAGAACGAATTAATTGAGCACACGCTTCGTCAACGTAAAATATTATACAGTTTTTTTTCTTAGCTTAAAAACTAAACTATTTACTTACAGAAACTTCTTTACTAAGATTCTGTTGTAAAATTCAGAAACGAATAAGCATACGCTAAACAATTTTCAAGTAATATAAAACAGGAAATGTTTAACTTATTAGGAGTGGCAACATATTCCCACCTTTTTTTTTTGGATAAAGAGAGATAAAAGGAACAAATCAGGCCGGACAACGTTTTCACACGACAACCCTTTAATTAAAGCACAAACATTGTTCACGTATTCTCATACTAAAGTTAACTTCGCATACAAATCTTCAAAATGGGAACTTCCATTGAAGCCTCCATAACTCAACAAAAAAACATTTAATTCACACACTGAACTACACCACACGCTTCCGCAACTTGCTTAAAACTGGGTCATTTGAAGAATAATGACGTAATTCCCCATTTTCATCCCTGCGAACGCAGGGAACTTCGGCGTTTTTCGCCCACCGATGCTTCTTCCTCCACCCCTCCCCCCTCCACGTTTTCTCCCGAAAGGGTTTATTTCGTGACGGCTTTACCTCGTTCATTTTGCCTCCCTCCGGGAGGCGTTATTCTTCTAATGGTCTTTCTTTTTCACCCTATCTTCAGGGATACTGGGTATAAGCCATTTTTGGCTGGGACCCGCCATATCTAATTTTCGTTTTCGACAACGTTTTCATTTACGTCACAGGGATATGGATCTGAAGAGATCCTCCATCTCCTACCTGAAGTATTCGTGACCTGAAATGTGGGGTGACCTGCATGGATGGTAGAGTTCCTTTGGTATAGTGGTTGATTCCTGATTGGTCGGCGGGAGAAGGCAGGTGGGTGATGACAGCAGTCGCACTCCTGTGGTTTCGGCGGGAAAAAGAAGTAACTTTTGTGCAAATAGTGGGCATGATGATGATCCAATGTGACACGATAGACACAGATAAAAGGAACAAAAAAGACAGGACGTGTAATGCGCAATTTCGTTGGCAGCAAATATTCCTATAATCTACAAACAAGGATGGGTTACTTTGATATTTTTGGCCTCTTTTTGAAAATCGCCAAGTTCATCGTTGGCTTAATGGACTCGATACACCTGACGTCATAATCACGTGATGATATACAAAACAAATAGCCACGTGTTTGATTCGACTGAGTATTTTGGCGGAATTTTCGGATTTGCATCCTACTATGATATAAGAAATAAAATACTGTAGCGTGTTAAATTGATATAAATTTAATTAATATTAAATTGCTACAATGCAAAAGAAAAATTTGCCTGCAGGTAAGAAAGCTTTTTTCGGTTTCCACTAAAGAATAGATAGTTATTTTCAAAACCACCATCCACCCAAAGAATTTTCAAGAGAAGAAATAAATCTTCAGTATCACATAAATTAAAAGATGTTCCAAAAGAAATTTCGACTGAAATGTGAGTACTTTTTAATTATTTCAATTTCAATATTTTTTTGTTTTTATCAAATACGCTCTGACGATATTTAAAGTTTTAAAAAGAGTCTGAAATATTTTCTGAGCATTTCGAATTCCAAGATTTTTAATTTTGCAAACATACACAGATCAGGGTATCACTTCTGTGATCTATTATGAATGCTGTGAATTTGTTAAGTATGTAGTTGATTACCTTTTTTTTCAATTCCTACTGTTAGTTTACACTCTCTCCATATTTATTCAAATTTTCAATCGTTTGCAAAATACATTTTTAAAGCGCTCGATTGAGCTGAAATTTAAAAACATGATTATTTTGCATGCCAATACAGAAATTTAATTTTAATTACTAAAAATTAATTGATTAAAACTAATTATTCAAATAATTATAAATCCATCCATGTTGGCATAATTTTTGGCGACATAGCGACCATTTTGGCGACTTTTGTCCAAAATTGTAAAGGTTTTTTCTCATGTTTTAAAACATGAAGTTGAACTGAAATTTCATATACACAATTGTTTTGGATAGCAATGCAAAATTTTAATGATAATTAATAGAAATTAATTGTCACTTAATGTTTTGATTCTGTAATATGTATACACATATTTATATTAATTGCAACTATTTGATAAAAAGTAACTAAAACAAAAATTTTCTTACCTAAGAAGGAATTGACCTTAATTTTAATATTACTTGTTTTTGTTACTTTAAGATTATTTTCGACAATTTTACAAGCACTATAGACAAAAATTTGAAACTGAACTGTCTTAATAAAGAAATTTTTGTTCTGTTAAATTTTATTGAAATAAAATCTCAATCTTAAATTTTGCCATCCATTTAGTAGCAATACAGAATACTTTTTAATTTTTAGAAATATCTTCATAACTTTGTTTGTTTCATTTCCTAACTGTGTATATAACGTATATAACAATAATATGTTATAAGTTTTCTATGCTGAAGTCATTAGAATTTTTATTGTACTGAATGTTGATAAATGTGTCGACTTTAAAGCATTTCAATTTTGCAGATATGAAAAAACAAACCAGGGTACTACTTCTGTGACCAATTTTAATTATTTTTAAACTGATGAGTAAATATGCAGTTGATCTCGCCTACATTTTTTTCTTTTATCCCTTTGTATAATTATTTTCACTAATTTAACAAGCATGATATATAAAAATTTAAAACTGAATTGGCTCAGCAAAGTCATTGTTTTGTAATTTTCAGAACAATACACTTACAAATACAAGTAAATAAACAAAGTTCATATGTACTTCAAAAAATATGCATCCATAAATGTATAATGCTTGTTATATGGTGAAGAACGTACAATATATTTTAATAATTTGTGGGATTCATATTTCATTTTTTCAGAAATCAGGGAATAAATCAGTTCAATACTAAAGAGCATGATCATATAGACATTGAGAAGCAAGTATCTATCTATATTCTTAAAATACTGATTGCATTAACTTTTCCCAATATTAAAAAAACAGTTATAATAAAAGAAAATCCCTACTTATATCAATTTTACTATACTACAACTGACATTTTAAATTTCATGTTATTTTTATTTTACATCCTTATAAGCTTAAAATTCATGAGTAGTTAGTTACATATACATGCATAATTATGTAAAATTTTTTAAAAAATTCTTTTAATACGGGGATAGCGAACGTTACGTTAGCCAGCACTTTCCATTCCTTCCTGTATAAGCTTACCTTTTACAAAACAAAATAGAAGCAGAAGGATATTATACAGAAAAATAAATTCATTGCAAATAACAGTAAGTGATTTGCATATGAAAACCTTAACAGAGGGTTTCATTGCAAGATATTTTTTTAGTGTATTCAATTTTTTAAATATTGAAAATACCTTAATGTCCACCCAAAATAATATTTTGCAACCCATTGATATATTTTTGGTAAAATTAAGGACAGGTATGTCCAACACATGCACAATAGAACATATATTTGGTTAATCTAAATTTTACACATCTTCACAGAAATTAACGAGAGGTACTTCAGTATTTATCTAAAATTAGGATGCAAAAATCTGATATGTAACCATATATGCCGTATTGAAAACAAGTATACATACGTATAAATCAAAAATTTGTTTTACTTAATAATTTTAGAATATTACAGGGAAAAAGAAAAACATTTTCGAGAAGCATTCACTATAGAAATGGAAAAATATTTTAATTTACTACAGCTTCATTAATGTTTACACTTGATGATTGAATCAAGTACCATTTTTTAACATTAGAAGTCAAAATTATCATTTAACATATGTAAAATTATATGCAAAAATATTATGCAACATTTTGAAAGCCTACTCCCTGTGCTATTTTAGGTAAAAGATATGATTTATCGAGAATTGAATTCCAAATATGATAATAAATTAAGGCATTAAAATTTTTTAATAAAAATGTGTGTATAATAGAATATGTTTATGTCCATATATGGATTATAAAAGTACTGCTCACTCTTACATGATCAAAATTATAAAAAAGTCATTTTTGAATCCATAATTCTTTTACAAAAAAAAAAAAAATTAATAATAATAATTGTTATACATTTGTGTGGTATCTATTAGCAGAACATTTGTTTTTCAGAGTTTGACTGTGGTATAAACCTATCACAGAGATGTACAATTTTTTTTTACTATGTATCGCAAATAAGCATTTATAGGTATTTGCACAATTTGTAGATTTATCATTATAGATTAGATTTGCTTTATGTCATTAGATTTATTTTTACATAAATATTAAAGTCTAAAAGACATGTATATTGATATTATCCTGCTTATAAGTCCTGAATAAATTTGTTACATTGAGTTACTTACAAATATTGACCCAAGAAGAGTACTTGCATCAATTGTATATTTGTTCAGAATTAGGATCATGAAATCAAATATGGCTTTATGTATAGACATTTGATTCTGTGGGATGTTGTTGCAATATACAGCCAATAACTGGAACTCTTCCTGCTCATAGGCATCATAGCTCATGAACGCAGTAATAATAATAATATTTTTTAAAGTTCTTGATGCGTTTTTGCTTGGCAAAATTATTTGGCAGTTTAACACATAAGTTCAAATTTCTTAAATGGTATGAGTACTGATTGAGCATTTCTTAGACAGACTTTGAAGTGATTTAATATTTTGCTCAAGTATAATTTAGAAAACTGAAAAGTTTCTTGAAATTTTGGATTTTCCTGGTAAACTAATGCTATAATTAGTTAATTACCTTGATTATAAGTAGTAGAAACTGTGATTTTGATTAGAATGGAACTCAATTTATTCATGATAAACTTTAGTAACTTGTTGATGTATAATAATGATTTTAATCCTTAATAATATATTTTCACACGTTTAACTTCAGAGTGATAATTTTGTATCTCCCCCCCCCCTCTCTCTCTGATGTTTTTTATCTTCCATTTTTTTTAAGTGTGAATATAAATATATATAAAAAGATACTTTAGATACATATTAGTGATAACAAAATAATGAAATGTCAATACATTTCTCCAAATAAGTTTTTAGTTTGCATGCACTACACATACAATACCTGGTCAAGATACATAACCAGTAGAAATTGCGAATGGAAATTTTATGCAACTATTCATTTTTATATATATTGTATTGAATTTTTTCTTTTTTACAATTCATTGTGTTGTAAAAATAAAATTCATTTTCATCATGGATAAATATTTATTATTATTCAAAAACTTTCATATTAAGTCGATCCAATATGCTAATTTCTATTTTACAGGTTTAACTTATATTTTGGAGCCATCTATTATTTATAGATAAATTATACTATTTTTTATAAATTATATGTAATTCAATAAGAAGAAAAATACATTTAAAACTGAGGATAATTAAATTGAATTTTTTTAAATATTTCTGCCTTTTCTGCTGAAACATTCCCTTAATATTGTATAATAATTCTTAAAAAGTAGATCAACATGTGTGTTATAGGCACTTTACACAAAGGCAAGTTTAAAAAAGTATTGAATTTGTTTTTAAAAATTGAGGATCTTCTGTACCCAGTGCTCAAAATGAGCTTAAACCAGCACTGCTTGAAACACAAAGTATTTATGTATAAAACAATGATACTAACTTTAGCTATAAAAATCACCAGGTTTGTAAAAAAAAAATTTCAGTTTTAAATTGGGGCACAGTTTAGCAAGTTTGAGATTTATTGCCCAACTTTAAAGTACTAAAATATAGTACGACAATATATTATCATGTAGTTAAGTACATCATGGGAATATTCAGTTTTATCTGCAATACTTGAATTCAGAAGTCTAATTGCAGTATTAACTGAGGGTGATTTTTAGATACATCATTTTCCGTCGTGTCCATCTCTTCGAAATATTGTTTCTCACAGCAACCTGAGAATGTTTGGGCCAAAAAGAAAAAAAATTAATGATAAAGCTTCCAAGTTATATAAACTATTTTTAAAACAAAAATTAGCCTTGAAAATAATCTTAATTAAATAACTATGAGAACTCAAAACATTATCAAGCAGAAGTGCTTTTAGTAATGAGAACTGAAATAATTAACCATTTCACACTGCAAGAGTTGATTGGGCTCAAAAATATTTTTAATTCAATTTAAGAGTGGAAAACTGCTTTAAAATGAAACTGAAACCAAAACCTAAGCTCTTCAAATATCTTTAAAACTAATTTATTATCGAATCTAAAATTTAGTGCCAAGCTTCTCAATGATATGGGCCATAAGAAAATGTCAAAAATGTTTTTGGAATGTTTAGCGCATTGTGTGGCCTTAAAATAGTATGATTTGTACCAATCCATTATGAAGCCTTTAAAGATATGTTGTAAAATAATAACATTTAGCACTTTGATAGTCTTAATAATTATCACCTACAAATGTTTGAATTTTTTTTTTTTTTATAAATCATTGTCCCCATGAAAAAAAAAACGAATCATACTAAAATATGGGATTAATTTTAGAAATTGTTTAAAACATGCTAAATTATTTTCATGAAAATTTTTACATTTTGGAGCATACAAAATTTTTGTTGGCTAGTTTAAATTAGTAATTAAAATTATTTAACTTGCATCATTTATCAACATTTAATTTTAATATTACATGATTTTATACAAGTGAAGCATGTGAAAATTTTATATTTTTAACTAAGAAATTCATTGCAATTTAAAAAATGCATTTTTCATATTCTATTGAAAGACTATCGGTGACATTACTTCATTATGTACTCATGTGAAAAAAATTTTTCTAAGATGTATTCCAAAAGAGAATTTTTTTTTTTCAGTTTCAATATTTATTTGCATTAATATGGATACATAAAATTGAAACCTTGTTATTGTATACTAATTTTTTAAACAATTGTTCTCTAAAAATTCCAAAGACATAGTAAGATCTTTTGAAATATATGATGATTCTGTAATGAAATAACACATTAGCCAGCTTTGATTGTCTGGCTTTACTTAGTAATTATCATTTACAAAGGTTTGAAATTCCTTTAAGAAATTTCTCTTTAAACTGTCTTGAAAGTTTAAAAAAGAAAATACTCCTATACTATTAAGTTAAAGAAAGGAATCATGTTAATACATAATTCTTAGGCATAATGATTAAATTTTATTGGATTATTCTTTATTACAAATTATTTCTTATGAGTTATTGAATTGCATATAAATTGTCTAATTGATGTAAAGCAAACAAATATTTCCTTACAATTCTAAAAAATAAAAGAATTATTAACATTAAAAACTTTGATGTCCTAATAATAATACTGAAATGAATTTTCAAGAGCAGCAAAAAGGAAACTTTATATGAATATTAGAAAATAACAGTTAAATTCACAAGCTTTTTTGTAATTACAAGAAGTTTCTATGTAAAAAATATAATCAATGTCACAAATTCGGTAAGAAATAAATACCTGCGCTTACAAAGAAAGGTTAGGAGCAATGAAAACTTAAAACAATCCTTAGAAACGCCACAACGCTAGAATTCACAAAATCCCAAGAGGTCTTCACAGCACTCAGACACAACTAACAGTGTCTAGAAATACAAATAGGCAATGTATTCAGGTAACGGTTATACATTCACATGGAATCTCTTATTATCCAATCATCATAATAAGTTGATTAACAGTCTTTGTCCTATTCAACAGCCGAAGTATTAACTAATCGCTCTTCCTGACAGAAGACACAACAATCTTCTGTTTTGGCGAGCCACTCCCTATTTAGTCTGCACGAATTTTTCTCGGAAAAACTCGCTTACATGATGATTCGCGATATTAGTAGATTTATCCAATTTCAAGAAGCAATTTGTTCAAAAGAGCGTTGCATAATTTTTAATCACAATATGGCTGGCACTAATAAAAAATAATTATTAAACCTAAAAGTATACAAAAATTCGAAGCCAAAGGATAGAAGTATAAACTAAACTTAAATCTAATACTATAAACTAAAAACTATATATATATATATATATATATTTGGTCACAATACAAAATTAAAAGAGTAAAAAATATATTAAAACTATTTTGAAGGACTAAAAAGAATATAAAATAATAATGTTTGCAAATTCGAAAGTTAGCGCGCAACACACAAGTGTCATACGATCAACTGTATTTGTTTACATGATCGCACGTTGTTAATCAC